>JAQQZR010000014.1:10920370-10937609 GCA_030068235.1 Notoglanidium macrostoma
CTGGCGACCTGCCCAGGGTGTACCCCGCCTCTCGCCCGAAGATGCTGGGATTGGCTCCAGCTTCCCCGCGACCCGGACGAATAAAGCGCTATAGATAATGGATGGATTAATAACATTGTGAACATGTGCTGTGAAATTTAAGCAGAGGACCATTGCAGTTTTCCGGTTACTTGTTAATTTGTTAACTCACCTGAATTAATCTAACAGTTAATTTCTGAACAACTCTCTCTTTTCCAACTGCCCTGCCATTTTATTTCAGATATTTCCTAACGTGACACTTCTCATCGATCCAGAAACAACTGTGCTGTCACGGACAGTTCTTAAAAAGCCTTGTATAAAACAAAAGGAAAGAGGTCCGTTTTTAGAGGTCAGTGGATCCTTTAAAGACATTGACGACGTGTTTGTGCAATTGCCACGCATGGAGGGAAAAAAAGGCGAATATGGAGCATCTGAAGAGAAGAGCTGGGAATATGAGCATGCCTCAGCCAGCATGAAGTCAGCTCCCAGTGCACGAGTCAAACCGGTTGAGGTCGACAGTGTCATTATGAGTTACATTGAACAAAAATGCTCTGCAGAACTCAATAAGTTAAGAGGACCCGAGGTAAGCATGCAAGTTAATAAGCAACAGGTGACCTTTTACACACAGGACATAAAACATGGAACAGTCCTCGCTCAGTTGGCAAGAGAGCGCTTTATAACTTTCTATCAGAAGATTGCTATGGGACTGCAGAGTAGATCGTACGCTTTAGACGCAACCCAAGTGCAGCCGTTTCTTGCGAAGCTTCCAGAACTCCTAATGAATACTAGCCAACAGAGAACGGATGAAATAACACTGACTGGGAGATTTGTTAGCCTGGATAGGTTTGAGCAGTTCCTGAAAAATCCTTCTAAGAGGTCCTCCCCAAGACAAATCAACTACAATATGGACATGGGAGCTATAGCCTCCAGCCAGGAGTCACAGAATAAAACCATGGACGAAGAGGAAACTTGTTCCATTTGTTTGGAGCAAATGGTGAAATCACAAATGAAGACTCTGGAGAAATGTAAGCACTCCTTCTGTAAAGAATGTTTAAAGAGGGCTTTCGAAATTAAACCTGTCTGTCCTACGTGTGGAGTTATATACGGTGCACTAAAGGGAACCCAGCCTAAAGGAGGCAAAATGAAAGTTACATATGATAGATTCCATCTACCCGGTTATGAAAAGTATGGAACAATCATCATTCACTACATCATTCCAGATGGAGTACAGGAGGTGAGTAACGCAAATTATTTTCTATTAATTCATTTTGAATTACACAAATTAACTGTTTAATTCTTAATTCTGACTGGTCAGGAGGCATTGATTAATTTTCTATAACAGCAGCTCTGACAGCAGTTCTGGCTGCAAGGTTTATATGAACATGTGTGTATATGTAATATGTACACGTTTATGTAACAACTAATTCACAGGGAGGTCTATGGATGCGCCATTCAAACAGAATAAAAAATGTAATTATTGCTATGGTGAAGGGTTTTTTGGGAGGAAACATTTATTTACCATTCATGGAAGGAGTCTCCAGTGTCAGAGCTTTGTAACAGTAAGAGGTAAAACTACAAGTTTTCCAACTTGGAAGAATCTTCATGATGGAGGACTTTGTGGTTTCTCAGTATGAAATGCTGCCTTTTTCTCATTAACATAAGAAAAGAGAGATTGCGATCACGTAAGTGAATACAGGTACTAACAGCTACATGTATGCTCTTCAAAATGGACAAAAGATATATTTTTTTTTAAACGGTTAAAAGGTTTTGTCGTTTAATAAATAAATTGTTTTATTTGGTGGTTTTGATAGAGTTGAATCTAAAAGCCACCAAATAAAACTGTTTGTATTTCATTAAGTAATTTCATTTATGGGTAAACAATTCTGAGTTGGGAAACACGAAGTACTACACATGCTTTCGAACCTTACTGTAATATTACAGGATTCTACAAAACTTCCACCTCATTGATAGTGAAGTAACACATCATGATCTCATTCCTGTGTACGTATGTAGGATGAACACCCAAATCCAGGCAAGCCCTACCATGGTGCTGTACGCTTGGCCTTCTTGCCAGACTGCTCAGAAGGAAAAAAAGTTCTTGCGCTCCTTAACCAAGCATTTGAGCAAAGGTTAACTTTCACAGTTGGACGCTCGTCAACCACTGGCAGGAGCAATGTCGTCACATGGAATGACATTCATCATAAAACGTCCCGCACTGGTGGGCCTACTGCGTAAGTTCACACAGACGCGCTATAGATATTCAATCAGATATACTACAAACTGGGTTTTGTACATGTCTTAAAGATGCTTCTTGGTTTTCCTTTTCTAGGTACGGTTATCCAGATCCTGACTACCTGAAGCGGGTCCAAGAGGAGCTGAAAGTAAAAGGAATTTGTTGATATTTAATAGAGACCGAGCTTCGGCACCCATGTAAATACTACTTTTGTACTTCTGTGTTGTCTTACGTGTAGCACCTTGGTCCTGGAGAACCATCTGTATATGGTTGATATGACAATAAAAACCTTGACTTGACTAGCACAGGACAAACACTACAAGAGAACAGACATTTCTGTTAAGGGAATTAGTACATATTATAAGGCTCATGCATTCCAGTTTAAACATGTTTAGGGAACACATTGTAATATTTTAAATAAAATGCCAATCACAGAGATTCTACACTCCCTTTTTTTAACTGCAGATTAATTATTTCTTATGTTAAATTGATCAGAATGTAGAACATTTACCGATTTGATTATTGTCTATCACAATGCATATTAAGTCATTATATTGATACCTATTGAGGAGTCTTTTTTTTCTGAACAAAGTGTTTCATGTGGAGGACAGAATGGAGAGTGAGAAATCAAGCCCACATTCACAAGGCCATGTACTTTATGCACATAACCACTTAATCCTCATCGAACATGGACTGAACTTGGAAATGTGCCTCATGTTGGTTTCCGTAGACAGGATATGGGTGACATTTTCCTTTCCCTTGTTTATACTAGATAAGGATCATTTTTCAGTTCATTCAAGGATCACTTTTTTTTTTTTTTTTTTCCATTAACCCTGGGTCAGTATCCTTTGAACACACCACCACACCTTTTCAGGCACCGTAACTTCATACAGATTATTCATTATGTGTGATTTAACCTGGAAATGATGATGTGCGGTCTTTAGATGTTTTCAGTGTATATATTTATATGAAGTTTCGAACATAAATTTTTTTTTTTGCTTTTTTCAAACTTGGGAGCTATACGCACTGAAAGTAACAATGATCTGGGGTGTTGTATTTTTACCTGATTATATCAAAGCTAATAAACACACCATTAGCAAAGAAATAAACTAATGTCTTACAACCAGGGAAAACCCAGCCTGCCTTTTAAATCACCTTAAAACAGTCAAATATAATGCTAAAATTAAAGCTGGCTACAATCTGGCAAGTGGTGAAATAAAGCCAAAAGATTTAGAAAATGGAAACCATCAGAGACTAATAAAATCATTTTCATTTAGTGGTGTGCTACGCCGACCGGATTAATTGCATCTAATAATCAGTATTATAAACTTTGTAAGGAATTTTAAAGTATATCTAAAAGTAGGTATCTACTGTTAAGCAAAAGTGCAAAAATAAATATCACTGATTTAAGAAAAATCAAAGGTCCAGGATTGGGCTTAAACACAGAGAAATGAACATCTAACGTGAAACAGAAAGAAAAGCTAGACTTGGCCCACTAATGGCTATAAATACACGGATTGAACAAGAGCTAACTAGCAGCAGGTGAGATTAATTAACTGCCATGGCAACAGAGCAACAAGAACATGGAAACAAGCCATGTAAGGTGAAGCGGCAACCAGAATGAGACAAACTGGAGCACACCATATATGGAAAAGGAACAGGGACAAACTCATGGCAGATGTGACACCTGAACTGTCTTACACTTCTAATACAAAGAATGTTTTAAAAAATGAATCCGTTTGGAGAGTGGAATAATGATTTGGTGGAAACATAATGAAGCGTGTGTATTTTGTAGAAAACAATTAACCTATTAACTAGTCCTAACCCTGCTCATTTATTTTTAAAACAAATCCTGTGTTCTTTTCAGCTCAGCCTTTAGAGCTAGGACAAATTACTGGGATATGCACTGACGTGGGGGAAAAAAGGATGTGACAAACATATGGGATTTATAAGTAAATTCAACTTTATTGAACATAAACTGGTACATAAGCTACTGTTTCCAGAACTTGTAAAAAGCCCCAAAGCTTGATCTTGTCGCAAAATAAAGAAAAAAAGTAAAAACTGAATACAGAAAATAGTTGGACTCCATGTTGTTCTGGCAGTATTTACAGTATATACAGTATTGTTATATATTTCCCAATAATCCTTTACTGTAAGGCACCAAATGCTAAGTGGCATGATAGTTCAGTGAAATATACAAAACCATACAAACAAAACACTGAGCACACTTCATTTAGAAACCAGGTTCAAGGGTCAAAGTAATTCAATGTTTTGAATTTGACTTGTGTGAGAATAATTGCTGTCCAAAGGTTGAGCGTTAACACTTTTTTTAAGATACTGTACTAGTCTGGTGTTTTTTTTTGTTTGTTTGTTTTTTTACATATATAATTACAAAATAGTTGTTCAAAAATGCTGTAAGTCTTATGAAAGGTGAAAATATCTGTATGAATGAATCCATCTCAAGTCTCTTATAACTGTCATGTTAATTGACTTTTTTTGTACAAATGAACATAGTTAACATCAGTCTGGATCCAAATCTCACAGAGTCCATCATTTTACATATTTAATAAAAATATTAAATGACAGCCTTTGTGGCATTCTGCTTTGATTGGGTTAACATATAATCCAGTAAAGAATCAGTGAATAATGACATTTTTTTTTAAGAGGATCATCAATCGTCTGAGAACAAGAAAAAAGAATTGGAAAACGTGTGAATTTTTTTACTAAAACTTTAAAATATTGCAAAAAAAAAAAAAAAAAAAGTTCATACGTTCACATTGAGGTGGTTTTTCCAGACCGTTTAACAAACCGAACGTTTTGCAAAATTGAACATATTAAAGCCCCGTCACATGACATGAAGGGTTAGATCTGAGCGTAACGATTGAAACTCGTTCCGACATTGATCAGATCTTGGAGATCCATCTCCATGTTTAATTAAAATGATCACCGCAAAAAACCAGCTTTAATCGCATAAGTGCAAACAGACCATTTGCAATTGTGTTTTCTCCACGTTTTTAAGAAATCGCTTATAATTTGCACAAAACTGCGACGGATTTTCCTTAATGCTTTCAGAGAAATAACGGTAATTGTGGAGTGCTCCTAATCGGCCTGGACCAAACAACGTACATACGATTGCAAGCTTTTACTCCATCTTAAATCACCTTTACAAAAAAAGATACATACTGAAATATTTAAATACATTTTGTAATTGGGTGCCAGTTTGTCTTGTATAAAAATGCTATTAAGATATCTAAGAACACAAACTGACTGAAAATGTAAGGACAGCCACATGCATTTTGTTTTCCCATCAGCGTCATTCAAATATATATTAAATACTTCATGTTTTTATGAGGATCGTACCAAAATCGCGACCTAATGTCACAGTCATTGGGTTGAAAAAACTGCAAACAAGAGCTGCAGTGGAATCAGAGGGAAAATACCGTGACTTCTTTTTGGAAACTGTAAACCAGCAGCTACTGCCAGGTAGCACATAATAACTCATGTAGCTCAGGAACATGGGATTTGTAAACACAACAACCTTTCAGCTCTTAACGTCTCTGCTCAGCTTACCTTCACCTAAGTCGATATGCAATCCATTGTCTTCAAAGGCATTTAATATAATAAATTTGGAACTGAAACCTTACATTAAGAAAAAAATTAAAGTGCATATCAACACCTTCGGTAAGCACAAAGTCCTTCTAAAAGTTCAAGTCTTAGTAAACAATGCAGAATGGTGTATTACCACAAAGGCCAAATAACATCCGGCAGAAGTTTCAAAATGTTACAGAAAGAGCGATCTTTTCTTTCTTAGCTGGAAAAAAAAAAAAAGAAATCAGGCAGTCCGTCAGCTGAAGCGAGAGACATACCACAACCTTTAAAAATTGTTTATTGTATTAATAAACCTGGCAAAATGTTCAGAGAGTGATTAGCCAGTGTAAATACACAATGGTGTCTGTATTTGATTTTGTAGATTGGAAAGATTTTCTCTCT
The DNA here is from genome assembly GCA_030068235.1 of Notoglanidium macrostoma. NCBI lineage: Eukaryota > Metazoa > Chordata > Actinopteri > Siluriformes > Auchenoglanididae > Notoglanidium > Notoglanidium macrostoma. The sequence goes on from JAQQZR010000014.1 coordinate 10,926,612, forward strand.
ATCTTGTGTTCTGTGGTTAGTAAAATACCTATGATAAAACCTCCTATGCTCAAATATCCAGCTCTGAGTCAGGAGGGAAGGTTTAGGCAGCGGTATTGCTTTTGGAGTCGCTCATCCTGTAGCTGTTTGGTTGCCGATGACTCGTAAGATCTCTCGATGGCTGCTGGGCTCCTGTGTGTTGATGTTTGTGTCGCCCACTTGTCCATCCTCATAGCTAAGAAAAAAATGGAGGCACAAAACAGAACAGATTTCAGTAACCAGAATGAAATTCAAGAAGATTATACCACAGCAAAAAAAAAAAAATTTTTTCTACAGTTGATTTCATTTGTATACGTAAAAATATGTATGTTTAAAGCTTGTGTAAGGAGTCTCGAGTGTCAGCACTTTCTGCTAAGGGAATGTTGTCAGGACGGATGATTTTGACTGTTTTTCTGTAACGTGACAAGCTGCCGAATTTCAAGAGAAAGAAAAGGAGAAGTTGGTCAGGAAACTACTATTTATAGCTGCTATAACGTAGATGAAACGAGAACCAACTTGTTTACGCATGTTCCGCAACATTAGATTTAACTATAAGAAGAAAAGGTGTCATCCTTTAGTTCATAAAGTTAATAATTAATTTATTTGGATAGGTTTTCTTTTAGAAATCTCATTTCATTATGGTGGGAAAATGTGGAATGCAGCTCCGATGTGACGTTACGTTCCTATAGTGACGTACTAAAATTAGAAATAAAACCGTTTCTGAGATGAAATGCTGGATTTGTGTCAGAATTTATTACATCCCACTCAAAAGCAAAACTAAGCAAAACTAAGCGGAATTGCAAGTAAACTATTGTCCAGTCACAATTACCTAAGGAAGAAATTTCAAGACATCTGGTCGTAAGGAAGTGAAGTGCATCAAGTAGAGCATGAGGAGGCTGTTTAACTTTTTTTTTTTTCTTTTTTTTTTACAACTGTCTGTTAAAGAGCACGGGATTGCTTCTCACAGCCGCTGGAAAAGGTTAAAACGTGTTGCGGTTCATTCAGAAACCGCATATTAACAGAAACTGTATGTTGTTTCAACAAAAAAAGAGATTTGAACTATCATGCTGAGAAACTCAGCCTCGACCCTCAAATCTATAAAGGCCTATGATTGAGAAACTGTGGAAATGTAATGAGATATTTGACATTTAGTTCAGGCTTGTCTGAGGCAGCTAAACGCAATATAGCTTAGGAAATTAGATTTCAAGGTAAACTGCAAAAAAAAAAAAAAATTATTTGTTTTTTTAAAACTCCGGAGTTTCCCAGAGAACATTCGGAATATCTCAATAGGTGACTTTAAATCTAGATTAAAAACAATACTGGTGTAACCTGACCTAAGCTCTTGGGACTTGTATTGTGTTAAATATACTTTTCACGACGAGAACTTCTCATCAATCTATACTGGTATACTTAATGCATTTCACACCACAGCATTGATAAATTCTTGGATGCGATTGCTCAGCTGTTGATTAATTTTCCATAACCGCAGCTCTGATAATAATGCCGGCTGTATTTTATTTCACAGGTTTGTATTGATGAGCATGTTATTGTGTCTATACTGTCACCCAGGGAATGCACAGGGACTGTGGGGCACGGTGGACGTTCCACATGATCTAGGAGTGGTTAAAAAGCCATCAAAAAGAGAACGGTTTTCTCTGAGGATAGGATATGTAGCATTTTTGGAAGGAGTCTCCAATGTCAACATTTTGTAACCATGAGTAGGATTTCCAACATAGGAAACTCATCAGGACAGATGAATTTGTATTTTTAAGTTCAAAAAAAGAGTGGCTTTCAGTTTTCTGGTTTCTTGGTAACAATAAACCGTCTTTTTTTTTTTTTTCAGTAGCAAGAACAACAGCTGTGCAATAGCTTCCTATAGCTGCTATAATGTAAATGCTAACAGGAAGTGATTTCAGGTAAATTCCACAACATTAAATGTTGGTAAAAAAAATATGATGTGCATTTCTTTATTAGTAAAATGGTATACTGCTGTGGTATAAAAGAAATAAAACAGTTCAGAAGCTGCTGTTATAGGAAAAGGATGAACTTTGTGGTGATTACACATCACACCAACTGGTCATTTAATTATTGTACTAAAACAGCACATCCTGAAATGTTTTATTCTTTACTTATGATATATAAATTGTTTTGACTTTGAGATTTTGAGCTGAAAAGAAAACCGCACTATATAAATTAAGATGTTATTTTTCATTATATGGATTAAGCAATGAGAAAAACAGTACAATAAAGGGTCTGGTTTTCTTATGTTTTATGTAGGTCTTCATTGAAAAGGCAGTTGATGTGTGGCTCAAAGTCTTATTTATCCTTACCCTGCTAATTTATTAAATGAAAGTCAGTGAGATTATAAACATTTTTTAGAGGGAATAAACTTACACAAAGAAAAAGCGTGTGCAGACATGATCAGTGTTTGGGACTACCCAGATGTCGCCATGTTTGTGAAGATCCGGCGAAGTAATGACTGAAAGAGTGAATGTTAAAACAATTATGAAAAGAAATATCTGAAAGGCATTTATGAAAGGCAGTTGTTATGCTGTGCACATGCTGCGTACCGTACCTTCACATAAGGCTATGCATTTCAGATTGCGGCTCTGCAGAAACTGCGGCTGCTGGCCTTTTTTCTGTGACTGCAACGAATAAATGTATGTTGTACATATCTAAGTTCATAGTAAAACCTATAAAGGCATGTTAAAGCCTATGATCAGTTCATACCTGCAGATGAATATTGGTCTTGTTTGTAGCAGTTTCGTCTTTTGAAGCAACCTTCTGCTGCTTTTTGTTCATCCCTTTAAGAAACAAATGTGTTTCATGAACAATGTGTAAGGTATCGCTAACATCCTAAAATTACACAAAAACTTAAAATTGTTTCTCAGATTGTTTCTGTCAGACCTGAGTAACCAAAGGATATGCTCGACAGTGGGCTGAGATAAATTCCACTCCCATAGATGGCGCCATGGAGCTGCGGTTAAAACAAAATGAACCAACATGACGTTTCATACTGAGCAAAAGGACTGTACAGATGTGTCTACACAGCCTGCTTTTATAAAACATATTAAACACAGAGATTAAGATATGCACATGTGCTTGAGCTGTGCTGTTATATACCTGGAGTTTTGTCTTGGAGGCCACAACCAAACCATTCCTCAAAATGGAGTGCCAGTTCTCTATGTGCGATCCACTGGAACAGATCATTACAATATGAATTAACAGTGAATTCAGTTACACTTTAGTATTCTTTTACTTTACGTATACATTTTTTAAATGTTTAATGTTTAGTTTTGTCGGAAGTAAGCAAACATCCAGATATGGAGCAAGTTTAACCAATAAGATCACAGGTTTATATTCCATCCATCCATCCATCCGTTATCTATACTGTTTATCTGGGGAAGCTGGAGCCAATCCCAGCTGACTTCAGGTGGGGTAAGGAGAGGTGGGGTACACCCTGGGCAGGTCACTAATCTAATGCAGGGCTAACACAGAGACAAACAACCATTCACGCTCACATTCACAATTTAGAGTATCTAATTGACCTAATATGCACATTTTTGGACTGTGAGAGGAAACCAGAGCACCCAGGGGAAACCCACGCAGGCACGGGGAGTTCGAACCCAGAACCTTCTTGCTGTGGGGCCACAATTCTAACACACTGCATGCACTTAATTGTTTCTATAGTAACAGCTAATTCATGGACACTTGTATGATGACTTGCGGTATGATCTAAGACTAACGATACCCAGATTAGAAAATGTGCCGTTATTTAACAAAGAAAAATGTATAATTGATGATATTGTGATGTTTCCTCTAAAGGATGTTTATTTAACATATATGGAAGGAGTTTCCAGTCTCAGCAGAATCTTCAAGCTTGAGAACTTGTAATGTAAGTGATGACAAGGAAAACTAACTTGTTAATGTTCCATAACATTAAATGTATTATAATTTATATAAGTATATAATAATAATTATTGACTGATAAACACATAAAACATGCTGTTGAAAATTGACATCATTGGCAAATTGCTGTCATATAAGAGGAATAAAACCCTTTAAGACATGCTATTATAGGAACGTCCTCAATTTCAGGGTGGAAATGTATCACACCACTTCAGGTGAGATCAGTTTCCTCTAACAGCATGGCCAGCTTTTTATTCTTTACATAATATAAACATCTGAAAAGCTTTCTGACAGCACATATATGTAATTGTTAAAATTGAATCATGATATTTCTTCACCTCTTGCACTGCAATTACCTACAATGTTTATTAATAAAGATGGACTTACAATTTTCTTTGAGAACAATATGTGTAATATTTGAACAGGAATGGCTATGTACTTACTGGAAAGCGAAGGTACTTCCAAAGTGGCCTTTGGCCGCTCTGAAGTTAGATTCTTTGGCCGGTGGGCTGCTGAGTAAGAGGAACTGGTGCGGGGTGTGCATAAACTTTAGTTGCTGTTGGGAGAGAAAGAACATCCACAAAAGACACACTTTAATCCGTTTCCCCACACAGGATCCAGGCAGCACTAGTCTTGACCTTGGCATTACCTACATTTCAATGCAAGGAAGTACACAGTGTGTATTTGATTACAGAGGTTTTAATAACGGTTATACAATGCTGCTAACTCCAACTTAACTCTATCTACAGGCGAAACACTGGTGTTGCAAAAGAAAATAATAATTAGAAGCATATTTCATAACCTTAAGCACTTCTATAAAATTAAATTCCAGTATTTATGCCTCCGGGACTCCTACAGAGCCTTAAATCAAACACAATATGCTTACGTTTCAAGTGTTCAGTCAGTAGAGAAATTTAAATGACTTACTCTGGTCACTGGTAGCTTCACTATGTGAGACCTGTTACTGGATATGACCCTGTAAACAACACATTTCTCAGTTTTTTAAGACCTTTAACCATAGATTCATTACATACCCCAGATAGCAAGCAATTCCAGGCTACACATGGTTTAGTTTAGGCACATACGGGTCAGGTTTGGAAATGGCAATTGCATACATGTGTAAACCATGTTTAAGGTTTTCACTGCATTTGGAATCTGGATCAGCAAAGGACCCATGTCAAATACACCAAATTTAATGCTCGTGCTTGTGAATTTCAGCTTTGTCCGGTGTTCTGGATGTCAGATTCAGATAAGTCCAGCGGCCTCCTTCCATGGCAGTATGTGGGCCAGGTGAAGGTGGGAAGTGTAGGAAGGGCACTGAGTCATCACTTATTTGCTTTCTGGGATCTAAAATAACCATTGTGACTACAAATGACCAAATGTTCCCGAAGTAACATGAATAAATGGCACAGGCATGGAGAGACGTTTCCTACCATTGCAACAGTGGGTGAGCCAGGGGGTCAATTCTGTCCATCTGCTTCTTTATCTCCAAATATGGTGCCTGTTTAACACAAATGAAGTCTTTCAGACACAATCTGGAAGGCATAAAAAGTTGCAAAATACACAACTGGGTGTATTTCATATCTATTACTTCTAATACCTGGGTCATTTCCCTGATAGACGTAAGGCTATCAAGAGCTCTCATTACCCGATCATAGTCCTTTTTCTAAGAGAAAACAAAGCAATATTTTGAAATAACTGACAGTATGAGGACAATGTAACTTCCAATGTACTGAAATGTTTATCATACCCTTGGGTTGAAGGCCAAGGACTGAGGGTCACTGGGATCTACCACAGAGGGATATGGCTCAAAAATGACTACTTTTCTCGGTGATTCCAGCGCAGATCGACACATGGAGACCAGCAAGTCGACAACCTAAAGTCCATTTGAAATCGTTCAGAAGATCCGAGTAAACTCAGAGCAAGTTAAGGTACTGTACATAGCATTGATAAAACTGTAAGTGTGTATATGCGTACCTGGGCACCTGTGGCAATCTCGTCAGCAGCCTCATTCATGACTCCTAGCGTTTGGAAGGCAAAGACACACAACTCTCTCTCACACACTGTGGGCTTCGAAAACATACACAGAAGTATGTCATTAGCAAAATGATGGTTACATACTGTACAAACCAAAGTCTTCATTTTAAGCAACACTTATATAGTGCACATTCACTCCAGACAAAATGAAGGCAAGGGAATGTAATTTAGAGCAACCTAAAACCTTTTGTTTAAAAGTAGAGGTATGTCTAAAATGATGAAGGAAAAAAAAACCCAACGCTAACCCCCACCAAACATGCAGCTCTCAAAGAAGGTTTACAGAAAGAACTTGCTAGGACAGATTTAGAAAAAAGAAACTGGGACTCTGTGCAATGATGGGACTTTTGGACCAATCCTACACAAGGAGAGAGCTTTGAAATGGCTTTGTCATTTGAATTATTCCTCCAGCTGTAGGATTATACACAGAATCTTGAAGAAAGGCACTTTAGGGTGCTACATAGAAGCTTTTATTGTTGTACACAATGTGGACACCTGACTGTCACACCCATATGCTCCCATTCCAAAACCATGGGCATTAACATGGAGTCTGTCTCCTCTTTGCAGTCCTAACAGCCCCCGCTCTTCTGGGAAGGCTTTACACTAGATTTTGGAGCATGACTGTGGGGATTTGTGCTTATTTAGCCACAAGGGCATTAGTGAGGTCAGGCACTGGTGTCAAGTAAGAAAGCCTGGAGCGCAGTTCATCGTTCCAGTTCCAGGCGTTCCAGTTCATCCCAAAGTTGTTCAGTGGGGTTGAGGTCAAGGCTCGGTCCATTCAATGTCTTCCACATCAACCTTGGTAAACCATACCTTTATGGACCTCACTGTGCACAGGGACACCGTCAGGATGCGAGAGGCTTTAGCCATTTCATTCCAGTGAAGAAAAATCTTAACGCTATAGCATATAAAGACATTTTAGAAAATTACGTGCTTACAGCTTTGTAGCAAAAGTCTGTGGAAGGAACACATGTGGGTGTAATGGTCGGGTGTCCGGATATTTTTGGCCATAGAGTGTACCTAGGTCTCACCGATGCTCAGAAAATGCTCAAATAACATGTTAAGATATCAGTAGTGAAAAAGTTACCAGTACAAAAGAAAGCATTTTCCTTCCTGAATGTAAAGCAAATAACGCTTTCATAAATGCCAAGCTATTTCTGTGTGTCATTCAACAATTGGCAACTTTAAATTATTAGTAAGATGCCATGGTGACGGTTATCTGTGAATTTCTTGGTTTGTACTATGCTCTGGACACTCACCCTGAGCATTGGTCCATTTTGAAACACATGAGGTTCATCACAGACCACACAGAATTCATTCAGGACTGGGATCCTCTGCTCTGCGTACTCCATCGTCTGCAATGAAGTGTATATCCATTACTTAGACATCTGCTGCTCACCTGTGCTTGTGATCTGCTGAAATGTATGCGGTGGGTTAATATTTACCTGGACTAGAAAGCCACGGTCTCTGACCGGTATAGACTTGGCTCCGTTGTTTGGCTAGTCAACAAAAAGACAAATCATATACCATTCCAGACACTACTGTAATTCAAACCCACTTTCCTCGAAATTAAAAAGGGAAAAGAGAAAACGTTATCTAGTGCACAGAGCAGGGAGCAAAAAACAAAAACAAACAAACCCCGCATTCGGTGAAAATGATCTTCATTACAGTAAATTAAACTTGGTCCATTCCAGCTCGGTAATAGCCCTATACTGCATTATCATTTCCATGCCATAATTCGGATAATTCAGCTCATAAAGAGCTTGAAAATCAGTTAAGTCGAATCATGTGCGTTAAAGCCGAGAAACTAAACAATGCATGCATGCAGCACTGTTGAACAGCAGGAATAAAGCATGAGCAGAGCTTCAGAATGCTCTTACCGGTGCTGCAGTGGAGAGTGCCGGGGCCAGGATGCCTATGAGCCCTGAGGTGAGCGAGAGGCGACGGCTCTCTCCAGACGGCTCCTTGAGTGGCTCGCCTTTGGTCATCTTGGCACTGCTGGAGCAGGACCTGCCGAGGAGCCTCTGGTGATGCTTGAGACCGTCCAGCTCATCGGTGCGATGAAGGAGCCGGTGAGGCTTCAGAACGCTACTGCTGTCGCCACCTGTGCTACGTTCACAGCGAGGCTCACCTGGGCCAGACCGTGGCAGGAGTCGGTGAGACCGTGAGATCACACTCTCTTCAGGCCTCGGCAAGAGCCGTTGAGGTGGTTTGAGGCCAGGCGTCTGCTCTGACAGCGACGGGACCAGGAGTTTGCGTGGCTTTCCGGCGCAGCCGTCTACCTCGGGCTTCACCGCACTGGAACATGTACGGCGCAAGAGGCGATGCGATTTGGACACACCATCCTGCTCGTGCTTGAGCTTCTTTTTGTTCTTTGTGCAGCCGGGAGGGGGATAGCTGGGGGACCTCCATTAACACAGAACAGCAGAAGCATAATTAGAAAATGGAAATCAAGGGGAAAAACATTACTGTGTGTGTACAATCCCTCCTAATGTTACTTGCTTTCTGTAATGATGTTTCCTTTTATATCGGATCTAAACCATTCTCACTGGGAGAAAAATTAGAGACGAAGGGAGATTTTAACAGCTTGAGATACTTAGACACATAATATTTTAACAAAAGACAGTAGTTGTCAAGACTGTGGATAATGAGAATTTTGACGAATGCTAATTTGCAAACTCAATTAGTTTAGAAGAATGAGCTAAAACATTTCAAATAAGCCCAAGAATATAGCTACATTATTGGTTTAGCTATATTGTTTTAATTCTGTTTTACACGACAGAAGAATCAATAACAATTGTGCAGTAGTGTTGCTCTTACCTGCGGAGAGTTGAGAAGATGTGCAGAGGAGACTTCACCTTCTTATCGGTCTGCTTTTTGCTATGTGGGCAGTTAAGCTTGTCTTTAGTATGATGTTTCCACTGCTGTGTGACAAAGGTCTGCATTATCCTGATAAGACAGATTCAAACAGTAGCATGAGGCGTGATGGAGGGTTGATAAGATTTGATAAGCTTTTTTTTTTTTTTTTTACACACATACTTTTTCAGTTGATGTCCCAGGCCAAACCTGTCTTTTGTGGACACTTGAAATACATCAACGGTGGGAACTAAAACAAAACAAAAGAGAACGAGTATTTAGGAAATGAACATGACAGACCGGCTACTTTATGTAGGATCAGCTTCTATTAGACCGCATAAACAAGTACAGACTTTTCAGTTTTAAAACGTTTTTACTCACCATCCATGTTTTTCAAAGAGATTAAAATATATTTACACAAAAAAATGGCACTATATTGTCATTAAATGTAAATGTATGTGTGTGTGTGTTTGCTCTGACCTGGTCCATTTAGATACTGTGTGAGCGAGCAGTGAAGACGTACAATAACAGGTTCGGTCCTGATCACATCCCAGGCAAGGGCAATTTCCTCCTGAGGATCAATCGAGTAGTCTAAATTATTACATACAACGCGTCCAAAGACTTTTGAAAATCCACAATGAAAGTCGACATTGAAAATCTGAAATTTTTTTCCATTCAAAATTGGAAATAAACAGCTAGTCTAGGGTTAGGGTTAGATCCTGAATATTTTTAACAAAATTGATGCATTTCACTAGTGCTCTCAGTCTTTAGGACCGCACTGTATATATAAACACTTCTCAAGCACATCAACATTTAATACTTACATCGAGGAAACTGACATCAATGTGTAGATCAATGTCTACATCATCAATTGCACCATATTCCCTAAAAGGACAACAAAAGACATTTAGACACGATGTACAACTCAGGATTATCATTTTTTTTAATACAGATGTTCTGGGGATACATTCATTGCAATTCAATAAACATTATATAAGACCTTATAAAGCCATTCTTTAACAATTTTGCTTATATTTTCTTACAGCAACACTGAATACTGACTAGATTCGGCTAAAATCAAAGACACAACCATGCAAATTTCCTGAGTTTACAATGCTGCACGTTCTTCAGTTGCATTTATGCAGAAGAAGCAGCAGCTGCCTTTTAGATGATTAAATTTATGCCTGGGTCACATTAGAAGCTAATCAAGCTGATTTTCAAAGCAATCGTAAAAAGGTGTCCTGATTTCAGGATGCTCTAAATGAGTCTTCCCAGGTTATGGTATTGGGTGTGTAAAATCCAATCTTAACCCCTCTGATCTATTCACAGTAGAGCAGTGTTCACGTTGACAAGAATTTTAAATTTAGTTTTAGTCTTAGCCACTTTCTGAAAATTATAAGGTCACATTTTAGTCTTTTTTTTTTTTTTGCTTTATTTCAGTCAAGATTTAGTCAGTGGAGCTCAGTGAAGTTTTAAATTTAGTCTAATTTTAGTCAATGTTTTAGTCATCATTTTCTCAGACAGTTTCATAGTTGTAAAATTTGCCTTGTAGCTTTAAGATCAGCTATTACATACAAGAAGGGCATTGCTGGTGTTGTTGTTGCTATGCATAAGTTATGTAGCGACTGTTATTGCTTTGCTAGTTATCAAGTCAAGAGATGGCATTTTCTACACTGTGATTGGATCTTTCAGACCAATGGTGTGTGTGTGTGTGTGTCCTGACTCATATACCTGTTAGAATCCAGCAACATTGTGAAAGCTGTTACCAAGCCTAGCGAGCCGGATTCCCTCCCTTCCCAACTACAGTCAGGAACGTGAAACAGGGAAGGTAACGCACGGTAATTTATTTAGCTGAAGGATATTTCTCCTGGCTGCGTAAAAAGTAAACTAGGTTGTCTGCCTAAACAGAGCCGGCTATTTTGTCTCGTCTTTACCCATCAGGGTATAATGAACAGATATTTCGCTGAAATTTTTGCTATCAAATATTTTTTCATTTACAGTGTCGTTATGCTTTAGTCAATAAATAACAGGTCATCAACAAATACTTATTGTCAAAATTTTCATTGACAACATTAACACTCGGCGGCTGGTTAGCACTGTCGCGTCACAGCAAGAGGGTCCTGGGTTCGATCCCCGGGTCACCCAGGGTGCCTTTCTGTGTGGAGTTTGCATGTTCTCCCC
>JAQQZR010000014.1:10940888-10965357 GCA_030068235.1 Notoglanidium macrostoma
ACTAAGTAAAGAGAAACAACAGTCCATCATTACTTTAAGACATGAAGCGTCTTTTAAGTAATAAAAATAAAGAAAAAGACATTGAATTAGAAGGTGTGTCCAAACTTTTGACTGGTAGTGTAGATTTGTGCGAGAAAATACTGCCTAAAAATTTGTCTCTAAACAGAAAGATTTATTTTTTCTTGTTTCTCCTTTGAATTTGAATGATCATGCGTAATGTTTCTTTTGTACAGTCATTTTTGCTCATGTTTTTAAAGTTGTTAATAATTCTGGAAGGGGCTGCTAGTAAGCAGGTCAGCATACGCAGCGAATCAGCCAATATGCAAGCCGTCAGACCCATTGTCAAGCCGTGGTCCGAACAACTAGCATTCATTTGGAAATGACAAACTGTCTAGAAAGACTTGTGATCATAGTGGGTTGAGAAAGTTGATCATGTCATGACTTTAAGCAGTCTAAACCTGCTGGTGTGGAGATAAATCACGTGCTTTGTCAGTCCACCGTATATAGCTTGGGTGTGGGGTAGCTACAGTGTGGGAGGCCCTCATGCATGACTAGTCACATGCACATGACTAGGGCCATGGTGAAATGCTGGATGGATTAAAACAAGTATATAAACACATGGGCTTCTGAGTGAGCAGGGTTCTAGGGGCAAGCAGAACGTTTCAGGGCTTTCATTTGGTGTGAGCTGTTTCTTCAGACCTACGCTCAACATGGCACAGGAAGTAGCTTCAGATCTGACCATAAAATACTGAAAAGAAAGGTGATGTGCTTTGTATTCGTGATTACTAGGGAATTGCTCACAAGTGAAAAAAGGTCAAAACAATCTCAAAACAAAACTGATTTACTCACTTGTGGTTTCTCTTGGGGGACAAAAACACCCAGCTTACATTTGTTCCTCTTAACAAACCCAAACAAAATCTGTAATTTTTGTGAGTAAAGTAATAACCTCCCAGCAGTGTTTTCATTAAAAGCTGCTGGAAGGTTATTAGTTCCCTTTTCCCTTCTCCCATTTCACACTTTCGCTTCTTTTATACTCACACAGATTCTTACTCTTAGTACGAACCAAATTGTGTTATTACCTCAACCGCTTTCACACTAGTGCTTAAGTAAAGATAAAGGTTGGTATAAAAATTTGGAGGCTGTTTGAATTTTCTGTGACTTTTGAGACAGAATATCCTCAAGAGCTGCTTGTCTGGCTTGACGGTATGCAAGCACAATTAAAGTGGGACATCACATTGTGTATCAAAAACAGCCAAGTTGTTATGTCTAGTATCATTGCACTGTGGGAATTTCCATCCATCCATCCATTATCTATAGCGCTTTATCCGTCTGGGTCGCGGGGAAGCTGGAGCCAATCACAGCATCTTCGGGCGGGGTACACCCTGGGCAGGTCGCCAGTCCACCACAGGGCCAACACAGACAAACAACCACTCACACCTACAATTTAGAGTAGCCAGTTGACCTAATCTGCATGTCTTTGGACTGTGGGAGGAAACCGGAGCACCCGGAGGAAACCCACGCATGCACGGGGAGAACACACCCGCCTTGATCTCACTTCCCATTACGCATTTACATGAAAGCACCCATGACCAAGCTTGCCAAACTCATTCAACAAATATATTCAGTTTAATAACAATGGCTCTTCAACTACAGCATTTTTAGCGTTTCTTAAAGTTTTATCCAACCACCACATTATTGTGATTCGCTGACTGCACAATGGGTAATTCGCCTGTCATTGCAAGAAGAAGAAGCAGAGAACAAGTACGTACCTGAGAGATACTGCATGATGGCCATATAACTCCCTCACGGCTACCAGGTCAGCCTCCAGCTGTGGGTGTTTGTGAAGTTCCCCATCATAATTCACCTGCCAGGGGAACACCGCGCACACACACACACACACACACACACGCACACACACACACACACACACACGATGGGGCAAATGATGAGCCATAGGCAATAAAAGCAGGAGTGCAGTTATTTCACTTTAGCCAAGGAAACTCTGGGAGACTGAGGTCAGAACTTTTTCCTCTCTTTCCACAAAGTTAAAATATGTCCTGAGATACCACCAAAGATAATCCACTTTATATGCCATCTCGAGGATGTTTTTATTCAATGCGGCACTGTTGTGATAAAGGAAGCAGAAGTTTGGGAACAGAGAAGGAGTTCGAAATCTCCCATGAGATCCATGAATAATCTTTATGTTTGCTCAAAGTTAGTCAGTGAAAGCAAAGAACCGTAAGCTGCATTTCAGCTCATATGCCACTTAAAAAACAATCCATTAATAACAGGGCATTATAACTATCTACATTCAACAATTATATCCAATAATCTTTAAAATTGTTTCCAAGAAAACATCAACCTGGAACGACTATACAGTTTTTATAATTAATCTGGGATCTTTGTTATCCAAAAAATTTATTTTGTAATGAAAATCTGATGTGATGTTTTTATTTTCAAATAATTTCATCAATATGTTGATCTGATCACCAAGCGGTTAACGGTTTCCTACATTACGCACAGTGCCATGTGCCTACCTCCTGATCGTGGGGCCAATGGGAATTAGCCCTCACTTCATCTCTAACCCTAGCGATGCAGCAGCACTTTAGTCCTTTAATCTGTCCAGCTTTCTTAACTCATCAGTACACTCAAACACATCAGTGGCGTAAACTTCAACTTTCATGCTAATAACAACATTGTTCTTATTATCATGTGGATTTCTAACCAGCCAACTTCTGCTTGAGATCCTTCTTATTAAACGTCATTGTAAGGGCCCGTGTCCACCTGCCTTTCCAGAGCGCTTTTCTCAAGCTCTTACTGTTGCTTGGTTACAAAAACCATCTTCCAGCACTTCCATATTCCTTTATTGTGAACGTCAGATCTCTATTTACTTTAGAAAGGTTAGCTAAAACGATGGGAACAAATCACTTCCTGGCATTGGCAGCAGCTCTCAACATGGCAATTGAAGTACCTTCGAAAAGAAAAGTCTGGGTGCATGAGATAAACCGAGCAAGAAACCTGCTGGGAGAGTACCACCAACAACAAAGCATCGAAACCTCTTCGCACGTCACAGATATTTAAACATAAAACATATTCAGTTTGTTTCAGGATGGAATTGTCCTTTAACGATAATAATCATTCATTCCGGTAATTATTTCCATTGTCAAACTTTAGATAAAGCAGTCATACAGAGACTGCTCAGTTTCAGAATGGTGCTATATGGATCGTTTTCATGTGAACATATTATTGTGGGTAATAATACAGAATGCCCATGTGGTTCAGCTAGAATGGAGAAAAAACAAACAAAACCAAGCTGGGGAAAATCTGATTAAGTCAAACAAATTCAGGATCCACAAATCAGTTCTAATTAGCGAGGTTTATCCGTTCCCTTGTGTTCCCCTTCACTCACTCTATCAGAGTAAGTATATTTTCATTCATCAAGGCAACAGAGAAGCAAATCTAAAAACTTCTATCGTAAATCATGCTAAGCGTTCGTAGCTATGGTAACGTGAAGTTTATCTACAGCCAGAATACTGACGTAAACAGGCATCAGATCTTTACCCTATTATGACCAAACTAACATGCTGAGCTCCTTAAGCACCATCACCTGATCACCTCAACGCTGAAATATAACTCTTCCCCAGAGGATCTGAAGTGATGTTGATGACGATGATCATGATGATGATATAGCCTGCAGTGATTGAACGCTTCCAGAACCACAATGGATGTCAGAGGCGTAATGGGGCCACATTACCGTGAGCGAGTGCCAGTGTGCATTCACAGCTACCGCAGGCATTAGAGGATCCATATTCTCTATATCCATATTCATGGCTCTCTAATCAGTCACGAAGGTCTGCCGTGAGTCTGGTTCACCGAGGGGAAATTGAGTTCACTTGCCCTGGCTTTACTATAATGGATCTTCTTCAGTGAGCCGGTATATGAGTCATTTGAGAAGGACTCTTTGGTGTGGACATTCATATTTGTATGATGGAAACCTTCTCTTACCTCCTTTGATGAATGTACTAATAGCTTTATAGAGCGAAGAAATGAAGGGTTTCTGGCTTTGGCTGGTGACACAATTCCTTTTAGTGCCTTGCTTTCACATTATCAATAAAGAAGTGGATAAGTATTACCACAATATGTCACAAATACTACAAATGATAAGTGTGATTCGTCTTTCTGAGTATGACTCCGATTCAAATGCCCAGGACAAGCAGATTTCTAGCCTGTTTGTTTTTACCATAGTTGCCCAGTGGACAAATTAACAGTGGGGGAAAAAAAAAAACCAACAGGCAAAGCAAAAGTTTGCACGTGATACGCAGCTACTGTATGTTTAAACTGGTGTGACACAACACGGTGTTGTAACTATAAGCTGTTTGTGAAAGGATCTCTAACGGCTGCATTTCAAGGATGCCACGAATCCCGCCGAAGCACCGAGTCTTTCACTCAAAGAATGTTCAACGATACTTGCGTGTATCCTGGGCGTTCTTAAAGCTCCACGTTCAAGGTGGGACCTTTTTCAATGATGCACATCTGCACACTCGCTGGAACGTTCCGTTACGTGTTCTCTGAATGCTAGGAAGGAGTCTTGCCTAGCATCTGAAGGACCTGACTTGACTTCGATAAACTCTTATTTACACTTGCCTGACCACCATAGTAGAACTCTTCCGAGTCATTATCTCCCTCTGAATCCTCTTCTACAGTGTAATGGCACTGCAAAATAGAAGCAAGTCATTAGTTAATACACCATGCAAAATTTCATATTAATGAATGAATATCTGGGGGAGCCCCCTTACCGGGTTTTTGTCGATGTGGAGCTTTGACTTGATGGAAAGACAGCTGTCATCATTAGCTGTCCTTATCTCTGTAGAAAATGTGAAAGCACTGATGATAATCTACACCCACTGAGCTGTTTATCTAAGTTATGCCGCTATATTACTCTTTTATAGCATTATGTTAAAAAAGACTCTATTGCATTGACTTTGCACTAAAATTGATTATAGAGGCATCGTTCACAGTCAGTTACACTGCAGTGCTGAGCTGCATATACAGCAAGTAAGCCTTGGAAAACATCTAATCCACTAACCACCAAATACTAAATCTCTATAGATGTCTTGTGGTCTGTATCTGTCACTTCTTCCTTGTCATCACGCCAGACCTGGAGCCTGAGGCTGTTATCTACTGTGCTACAGTTAATTAGCTATGCTGCTAATGATTTTAACAATCTAGAAGCTGTCTGTCTACTCATGCCGGGTCAGCCGTGGCCTAAAGGTCAGAGAAACGGCGTTGGGTCTGAAAGATCGCCATCTTGATTCACTGGACCGACAGGAAAAAATGTGTGCGGGGGGGGGGGCGGGCGTGTTTTCCCTTCCCTCTACATTAATAAAGCATCCCAATACCAAAACAAAAAATGAGGCCACTGAGGAAATATATTTGGCCTACGGATAGAAGTCATTCTCATACCCATCGCTGCAGTCGAAGTATAAAATGTCTAGACAAAGTTCTACAGCTCTGAAGCTGAAATAAAAAGCATTGCTATTGCTGTATTAAGAGCAAAAGTGGAAGCATCGGTTATGACTCACAGGCTTATGACTCTATGTACCATCTGCCATTTACAGACGAGTGACACATTAAAGGAGAAAACTGCTGCCTCTGTTATGCTGTAGAGACATTTTGCTGGTATAGTTTGGATCCACTTTTCCATTTAGACGGAAAAGTGACTGCCAAGTAACACAAATTGATTCCAACTGATACAGTTTTTTCCTGCCTTTAACATTTCTATCCCGAGGGGAGCAGCGGCTGCCCCGATTCACAGGACACGAGGGCTCACAGAATTGCGGAAGGATGAAACTGGTATACATTATACGCTATGACGTTTACGATCAGCAGATCTCGACCCAACTGAACACCTAAGATAGATTTTGGAGTGATATTGTTAGACCCCGCTCTGTAGCACCATCGAAACTCCAATCAGAGGAACGGGCTTCATCGCTCCAGCGCATTTCCCGAGACTTGCAGAATATCTGGCGAGGTTCGCTGAAGCCCCAATACCTCACTGAGACGACACCTCATATTGGTTTTCCTTTCATCTGTATGTGCTGTTGTGTATAAGCGCTTATTATCTATGAGCTATGAGACAATTTCTATTTATGTTTGTGGGGGGAAAAAATGACTGGTTGCAGCGAGTGTTTCAGCAAAAGGAAATGATAGAAAACTATAGACTTAAACTGTATAATTTGTCCCAGAATGTATGACAATGTACCAATTTACTGACTAACGGAAGATAATGGCCATCTGTGGTCTATTAAAAAAAATAATAAAACGTGAGCACTGAGAAACAATATGTACGTGAATTAGTTCATAAACGAACGAGTAATGAACTCAGGATAAGCAGCTGAATTTGAAATTACCATCTGGTTCTGAGCTTCGCGCTCAATCAAACGGACGTACTGAATAACAAAAGTGAAATCAGTCTTCCTGCTGCAAAGTGAAGGGATTATTTCTCCAGATGCCCAGATCTCCAGACTGTGAGAATCACTCTGATCTACAGCGCGTACTGCACAGCTCCGTCATTCAGCGCTCGTGTGCATTCCTTTCATTTAACAAACTGAATTAATAGCTGGAGAAACATAAGACATGTCTATAATATCGGAAAGCCTTTACCTGTTGCAATCCTGTGGAAAATAACTGGTATAGGATCTCTTGTGACTAATACGTCATCGTTGTTCTCCGAGTTCGAGACGTACGTGTTGTCTGAAAAGGAAACAGCGCACATCTATTAGTTTCAACATGGACGATAATCAACCATGGATATAATAAAACCCTGATTACGCAATTCTGATTAATCATGTTTACATGCGCACAGTAATGACACAATAAACAGATGAACAGACCAAGATAATGGTCTCATTGAATTTTGTAATACGTATCTATTTATAATGCACGATTTATTTACTTGCAACGCAAAATCAAATTAGCAATGGAAGTCAATTTTCCAGTCATGTTTCTTTAGACGGTGCACAATCACAAGAAGGAGGAGTCAGGCTAATGTAATGATGCCTTTTTCCCTTCCTGATGAACCAACGATCACACCACTACGGATTATTTTTTACATTTTTTTCACGGCTTATCTTTGCAAACTGCCAGTTTTTGTGAATAAAGGCCCAGGCGACAGCACATTCTGTTCAGCGAAGCTGACTCCGCGCTACGGTGAGGGCAGGATTAAGCTACAGAACGCAGCGTATTGCTGTCACTCTGAGATTAAAAAGCAAGACGATCGTCTAAACCACTAAAACAAGAGATTTCAAACAAGTGGTTCTTCTTATACACCATATGGCCATACGTTTGTGGACTTGTGACCGTGCGTGCTTTTTGAACGTCCCATTCCAGACTTGGTCCCTCATGTGCTGTTATAATAACCGCCGCTCTTCTGGGAAGGCTTTCCGCCAGAGTTTGGAGCGTGGCCGTTGGGATTTGTGCTCATTCAGCCACAAGCGCATTAATGAGCTCGAGCACTGATGACGGGTGAGGAGGTCCGGTGGTGCGGTCGGCTTCCCGGTTCATCCCAAAATCACCAGAAAGGAGATAAATAATAAGTATACACCTGCATGCTTCGATAAGGTCGTTAATAATAACGTTGGTGAAAAAGCAAATCGTTAGCATAAGCCATCCAGCCTTTTAAAAAAGCTTTTGATCAAAGCAAAATATTTCGATCAAAAAGAATGAGTCATTATTTCATACACACATCCTGGTCTTGACGATCAGGTCTACGGTTCTGTGACGGTGACGTGACCTGTCTATTTTCATATCGGTGCCCATGTTAACAGGTTAGCGCAGCCACACAGCCTGCCTGAGACGCGCGTCTCAGGTGTGGCTCGAGCCTCGCCGCATTGGCGAGACAGGTTTCAGCGTGACGGATATTTTTCAAGCATGAGGTAAGCGGTTCAAAAATAGACAGTGGAAAGATCTGTTCGTGGTCTTATTGACATCTCACCAGCAAGATCACATAACTGCTGCCTTTCAGTGTAGTTTCAGTGTCTAGGCGACATGCTACAGAAACGAAAACGTAGATATTCTTTCTTAACCATTTTAGCAATTGCATGTCATTAAAGGAGAGGCTACGCGTGTATATAGTCACAGCGGAAACATAATGTAGGCTATGATTATATTATGTTGGTAAGTAAACATGAACATTAGGTGAAGGGTAGAAGTTTTCCCTGTGCAAGCGCTCTCTCTCTCTCGCTCGCTCTGGACGGGGGCTGAGCGCACGCTTCATAACCTTTATCCGTCTAAACTAAATGAAATGAAACCAAATGTTCTATTATTGCTGGCCATTCAGAACAGCGGTGGCATCCCAACTACACTTTTATAATATTGCTGTCAAGTGTGCGATTCGTTTACGAAACGATTTACTCCTTACTTCGGCGACTACAGTGACGCATTATCGGTAACATCGCGTAAAACTGAACTCCCTTGACTTCTCCAAACTAGCATGGCTAAAACGTACAGGTCATAAAACGCATTGCTACCTGTGGCTAATCGTGTTAACACGAAAGCATTCTGCAGTAATATAAAGTTCAATAACACCAACCAACACGAAGTCACAGGCTTCAAGAAGAGCGTGATAACAAAGCGCAGTTATACACTTAAAGTTGATGTGCCAGTGTACAGAATGAATGAAGTTCCATATTAAAGTGACCCCTTGGTGTGAGAAATGTGCCCTTATGCTGAAGCGGTGGGCAATTCGGTGAGCAACGGCTACATTAACTGTGCTTTCGCGTGACATGTCCTGCAGGAGCTTTCTTGGCAGGCCAATTATAGTTCATTGACCGAATTAAACCCTGCCTAAAAGACTCCGGCTGCTTGTCATAGCGGTGCGGAGAAACCTGACGTGATCTCTAAATATGCTGTTCATTAAGCCATGACGAGCAGAAGGAGGAAGAGGCGGCAGCTCGAAGCCATTACGGTTAATGAATATGTAACATCTACACATTTTACTGCCTTTATTTTATACGTTCAAGAGTTTGACATTACAGTTGAGGTGCAAATAATCCAAATAAATTCATATTCCTTCTCGCGTATAGAAATACGCTTAACTGAACACAAAGTCTGGCCACTGATCTTGGAGTTTGTAGCTGATGTAATACGGTGGTTCTCAGGCGATGTCTAGTCAGGGACGACGAAACAAATTCCCTTAGTGTGGATTTATTTCACATAATAACATTATTAAAATTTGTCAAATAAAACTTTTTTTTATTCCTGTACTTTCCACCAATCGGGGCTGAGTTTAATATAATTATTAACAGAACTAAATATAATAACGGACTTTAAGAACGACTGACGTACACAGACAAAAGGAAAACAATACTTTACCTGGATAATCGTCAGAGACATGTACAGAGTAGGACACGCTGTGGAAATAGTAACAAAACACAAATTACACAAAGTGATATTTATTAAAAACATACAGCATGAAGATACGTTTTTTACCTTGACTTAGAAACAGCAGGGTTACTTACTGCTTCAAGGCAACTACATGGTTATTGTTACGGTCAATCAAATCTACACTGATTATAATTCACTCTAGCTCAATCAATAAATCCACAAACATGATTATGGGGCAAAAGGATGGATGATTTGTTTTTACAACTGATCCACTTAAGTCTCTGCTATAATGATACGTACTCGGCTTTACTCAGCACTTTTATTTTCTCCTGCGACTTCAAGGATCAGCGGTGAAATCAACCGAGCATGCCAACAGACATCCTTCTACAACCAGCTCTTCTTTATACTTAGAAACAGCGCTTTACATATTTCCACACTCATGCTATAACCGGTAATGTGTAGTAGGAGTAACGTATAGTAGATACGTATGGTGTTTCCGGGTGCGGCTTTTAAAGCCGCCAAAACATCGGTATAAAGTTACATTTTGGGCATATCCCATTATTTGCTGGTAAAAAAAAAAAAGTCTCTGGATTCATCATGAAGCGAAGCAGAACTGAAAAAGCAGTTGTTTTTTTAATCATCCTAATGCACAACACAGTCCAATCAAACTGCGTGTCACTGTGTGTTGAATGGGTCTGTCTGACGATTTAATACTAAATAAGATCAAGTTTTCCGTCAGCGTTTGCCATCCGTACTTTTGTAGTAAAGACGTGACTGAAGAACCGCGCCAGAGATCGGGTTCTTAGACAGACAGAAAGCATGATCCGTTTTTAAATGTTGTACTTTCTCACTGCAGATGGAAATCTGTAAGCAGGGTGTTCTGCAGAACTGAAAGAGTGGCGTCTCTGGGGTCGCAACAGCACCGTGCACATGCCTTTAAGGCTGTACCAACTACTCTGTGTCTCTGTTACACATTTCATCAAGTTAATGTGCTGGTTAATGTGCTGGCTGCGATGGCAACATGGTTAGCACTGGCTCACAGCAAGAAGGTCCTGGGTTGGAACCTGCTGGCCAACTCGGGCTTTTCTGTGTGCAGTTCGTCCCGTGTCCCTGCGTGGGCTTCCTCCGGGGACTCCGGTTTCCTCCGACACTTCCAAAGACATACGAATGAGGTCAAGTGGCTACTCTGAGTTGCCCATAGGTGTGAATGTGAGTGTGAATGGTTGCTGATCTCTGTGTTATACCTGTGCCAGATTGGCGACCTAACCAGGGTGAACCCCGTCTCTCGTCCCGAAGTCGGCTGGGATTGGCTCCGGCTTCCACATGGTGCTTACGCAGAAGCGTAATAGAGACGGGACGTTGTTAATAACTCAAGCCTAACCTTTCGTGAGAGACTTTTAGAGCCTAATTATCACCTTCGGGGAGTGTGCTAAAAAAATTTAAGACGGCTATTTCACAAGAGTCTCGTAAAATAAAAAAAGGCCTAAGTTCCACCGTGTTAAAATGCACCACAGTCCGCTAGTGAAGCAAACTAATGGGCTCAAACCCGGGCTAATAATGAGCCAGGAAACAAGAAAGAGAAAAGTTTCCAAAAAGCACATTAAAGATGGATGAGCCCTGGAGGTTTTTATTGTAAAAAGCCAAGAGCAAGCAATTGTTAGCAGCTTGGCCACAATATATTTTTGATGGTGTTGGAAAATGTTGGCAGGCACCCAAGAGTTATCTCCGAGTAACTGATAACTTCATGTGAAATGGGAAGTGAGAGACACACACTGAGGTATTAAGTGGAGGAAATAGATTATTGTGAGAAAGTAATTTGCTTAAACTCAGTACCCCTACGAGTCCGTCGGGATTTCTACAGAATGAAGATGTGGTTATTTAAAGCATCTGGGGAAGAGGCGGAACGTTTTCTGTCCTGCGTGATTTCATTTCGCACTTTTGATTCCGCACTGTGCTACTGATCTACAATGCAAGAAGATGCACAGAAACGGGGGCCGTTTGGTTGGACGAGGATTCAAAATGTAGCTTGTCTGCTGAACTGCCACCGTGACCGACGAGACAAGAAGAGCTTTTAGAATTCCGATATAATAATTAATAATTAATGCGGAGACTTATGCTACGTTCCATTTAAGGCAGAAACTGGAGCTGGGAATGGCGTCACACTCGGGTTGACCGTGTTCCAGTACAACGAGTAGGAAAACCAGGAAGCTGGGTTTACTCTATCCAGGTTAGCCATTAGCAATAGCAGTTCTAGCTAAATTAGCAATACCAGTTGCGTTACGTGGGATTTTGTACAAACACACACTGTAGCAACAGGTCCACAGATAGAACATGGACAGCACAGTGTGTACGACTGATCGTGTGTAAGACAGAAGTGTTAACCAACAGTAAATTACTACAGCTGATGCATAGAGCAGCCATCTTGGATTTTGAAGTCAGGGTTGGTGAGGTTCCTCAGAGTTCCCTGGAAAATCCAAGTTCAGGGGGCTTTCCTGTTAACACGTCCGACTGGAATCTCGGAAATCTCAATTTTCCAGTACAACTGGAATGCTGCATTAACGTCATGTGGGGAAACTCAGCAGAACTGGAAATCAGACACTGCCGGTTCATTTACGGCGACAATGGTTTTACCTAACGTTAGCTAGCATTAGCATATAGCGTCCTAAGCTTCAGCAGAGCTGAATCAGGTGTTGGAGGTTAAATAAATACATAAACCAATATGTATGACTTTGTATGACCATTTCTGGGTTTTGGTCTAAAAAAACAATGTGTGCGGTCAGGAAGCACTCGGAATTCCAGTGTGGAAATTCCCACTCAGAGGTCGACCTGGATGAGGACGCATTCCCAGAAGAGCTGGTAACTAAAGTCTCAGCAAAACGCAGCGAGAGTCAGTTCCTGTGAGAAAGCCATTCACCTAACATCTCCCTCTACTCACTCGCAGTGAAAGCACGGGATGAAATGGAGGAAAGCAGTAATGCACCTGCTGTGTGTGCTGTCAGGTTTTCCCCACCAGCTGTAATGGAAAGCTGTGTGTTGACCAGAACATATAAGAACACAGGTGAGTTTCACAGCCGTATCTGTGCGCCAGTTTGAGACGGTGTGTCTGTATAGTTCAGCAGTTACAGTCCGCTTTAGCTGCATGGAAACAATGCGAGGAAACGACCCACCCACTACGCCCACCGTTTGTGTGTGATTATGTGCAATGTCAGCATATGTTATTGTCTAAAGTAGTATACAGCAGCAAGTAATGGAAAATATTTGTTTATACGTAGCAGGAGTTGTTTTATATGTTCACATATAGCTGTAAATGTGTATGGGTAAATGGAAATTATATATCATTTATAATACTAGCATTACAAATACCACTAATACATATATAATACTATTACTAGTGTTTTAGCAAGAGCAAAATAAAGACATAAACCATAATAATATATGTGATGAATTAAGACTTGAATCATTTAGTCACTACTGTGATCAATACACACGGCCTCTACGTGGAGCACATGTGCGGTATTTTCCAGGAAGCTAAATTAATCAAAATTTTAACCGAAGCACTTTTACTATATTCGGGCTTTTACTTCTTTAAAAACAGTTTCCGATCTCGTCCTTGCGCCATGACACACACCACTTATTAATTACACAGCACGTGACTACAGAAAGCCGTTAGCGAGCACACACACACACACACACACACACCTACAGACGAGCGGTCCTTTTACTACTGCAGAGATACTAATCAGAGGTGTTTTTGTCAAGTTATAATTACAAATAAAATCAATTCCAAAGTTTGAGTATGTAGGTTTAATTTAATTCAATAACAGGAGACATGATTCCCAAAACTGTTTGCGATCTAACAGGAGTGCTGAGTGTGTGTGTGTGTGTGTGTGTGTGTGTGTGTGTGTGTGTGTGTGTGTGTGTGTGTGTGTGCAAATCGGGTAAATCAAAGTCCTGTGTGAAATCACTGTACAGTTCTGAATATAGCGCTGTACACAGCAGCAGGGAAGAAGACACCAGATGTCATAAAGTAAAAAAAAAAGGGAACTAAAACCATGAAAATGCAGGAGTGCGAAATGATCTTCTCTATTAAGTACACAGCTGACAATCACCTGATGGATTTAGGAGTAAATTAAGTTCATTTTGCTTGCAAAACCAAAAATGAAACTATCGTATACGCTGCTTTTCCAACATCAACATTCCAAAAATCAACAACTATCATTACTATTGTAATATTGAAAGTAAAAGACTTCCTGTACATAGTTCTTTCCCCGAGGTTATAAAATGGTTTCATATTATTATAAGTGAGGAATTGTGCAGTTATACAAATATATGGCCTGAAGTGGATTATTTTTATATAACAGCTTGGTTTAGAGAATGTTATTCCGCTTATTTGCCAACAATCTCAATGTTTAATGTATTAAAGAACAACACATCACGCATCGTTACATTTAATGTTGTGGAACGTCAGCGAGACAAGTTTATCGCTTACGTTATAGCCACGACGAACATTTCCCCTCCCGAACATCGCCTTTTCTCTCTCTTGAAACTTGTCTACTCTGTAGACTTTCCTGCGCTGAGAAACTTTGAACTCTGACACCGCAGACTCCGTCCACTAATGTTAAATAAACATCTTCTGACAAAAAAAAAAATCAACAATTATACATTTTTCTTTGTTAAACAACACAGTTTTTTTGTTTTTTTAAATCTTTTTAATTACTCTTGTGCCTATTAATGTATTAGTCTTGATTATGTCAATTCACTGTTTATGAGCGGTTACTATAGGAACAATACCATATTAGAGCAAGTGCATTAACATAAACCTATCATTAGTGGGCTAGAGATAGAACTACTATCTGAACTGTGCTGTTATACAGAATAATATGTACTTCTGGCCAATCAAATCAGAGAATTCAACCAAGTTATTTATAATAAAAAAAATAGGCTAGCTATGAGAATAAGGGCTTGCGTCAACCAAATGTGTTCTTGCGCTGGCAGCATGTGTTTTCTATGCAAATCCTGACAGCTCTCAGCATGCTCGGCACAAAAACACCCTCAGCGTACAGCTTTTTTTCTGCTGCACTCGGTTTAAAATGCCACCAAGCTCATCAATGTCACTGCTCTCTCACCAACCAATCAAAAACAAGAAGGGGTGGGACTTACGATAGCAACGCTGTCAACAGTTGTGGAGGAGAAACTGATAAAGCCAGTTATTTGCGATCTAACATAGAAGGTAATATTTGAAATCAACGAGTCTTCTTTCCATCACTTTATCTAACCTTTCTAAAGTAAATAGAGAGTTAATGTTCACGATGAAGGAATGCGGAAGTGCTAGATGTTTTTTTGTAACCTAGGAACAATAAGCACTTGAGGAAAGAGCTTTGGCAGTACTCTTAAAAAAAAAAAAAAAAAGGAAAAAAAAAAAAAAAGGTTGTGGGCGTTGCCCGCGCAAAAAAAGGTGTCTGGTGGTCACCAAAATTCAGCAAGTTTACAGATATCTGGCACTTCTTGGGGGTCATTCTGGTGTAGGGTTGAGTTATAAGAAAATATTTAAAGGTCATGTCTGAAAAAATCCTCTGGGAACTGAAGTACATATGGATTGGATAGATGGGTGCTTACGCCATGCAGATGTGCCACCATGATCAGTCTTGGAGCCAGTTTGAGTATAATGTGAACAGGATGTGTAACTGACACCTAAAGTCACATAACATTGGGGTCTAGAGGTGTGACACTCATAGGATAAACGTGTCAGAACATCACTGCATGGAGATGACGGCTGGTTGCTCCACCTCCATCCACAAAATGCTCTTCCTGATCTTCAAGCGGGAAAGAGCAGCCCTCAGGTGTAAGTATATCATGTACCTATATATCCATATCTACCTACATTATTTAGACTTATTTGAAGAACTAGGACAATCTTGTCTGGCAAGAAAGACTAATTTAAAAATAGTGGGCAGTATGAGCATCTGTGAACTGTTTAAAAATGCAGTGCTATCCCTCATTTATTACGATACACAGAAACAAGAGAAAGTTGGGAGAACGAATCCTAAAGCAGAAATGAAGTGAACCGTGCTCTACCGCTCACTGGCTTCTCACCTGCTCAGCCTCACAGATCCATGCTGAAGAGGCTGCGCTTCACCAATCGTGTTTCATTAGGGAGTTTTCAGAGTTGTGAACGTGTTGTACACGCCCATCATATCACAATCATGAGGTGTGTTAAGCTCCTATTCCTGGAGCCCCTTTACAGAGTTGTTCTCAGCTGCCGATTTCTGTGGAAGCCATAAAGCACAGCCCTGCGGCATCCAAAGCTCATAACCGTGACCGAAATTGGACCTGATGAAATTAACGCTCAGTTAGAACCCATAAAAATGGGTTGATGAAATATGTGTCATAGTCACTGACGCTCCTCCTGAGCCCAGCAGCCTACTCAGGAACAATAAGTGCAAAGTGAAGCTGTGGTGTTTAATTGTTAACATCGGGATGTCAGTTGGAATCGTGTCTGCGCCCATCTTACTCTTGTGAAAATTCGCTGTAAGGGTTCGAGAGTTCGACACGGCTGCTTAAGCTGACTACAAACCTGGAGGAAAGCAATCTCTGGTCCACCTGAAAACCAAGCCTAAGGTTTGCCTCAGAAAGCTATCTGGCCCTGTCCGTCAAGTACCATGTCAGGGGCTGGTCACAAGGTCACTCTGGGGTGTGTGAGGGTTTATACTGAGAGCACCTGCATTGCAGATATAAGCACACATCTGATCCATGATGAATCCATTCTAGGTGTGGCTTCACAAGTCCAGACCAAGTCTGAAAGACCTTACAGTAATAACAGATGTGCAGAACTGCCGACGCAGCTGACATGAAAATACTAGCAGGTACAGACCAAAGCATCCATTATGTTGGTGCACAAGACAGATCTTGTTGCACCAAGCACAGTAAGGACACAACAATGTGAAAGTCTGACCTGAGCAACGCCAACAATGCCATTTTTTTCATGTTCAAGCAGATCAAAGCCCAGCCCACTTATTTTCTCTCGGCTCTTAAGGCCAAGGGTTTCGAACCCACAGGTCAAAGGTCAGAGTCAGCGTAAAGTAAAAGTACAGTTTTACCTAAAGAAGCAGAACAGAGCCATTTTCCAGCGTCTCCAGTATCACTGCAGCAAAGGGTGAAAAATCAGCAGAGATGTTAAAACTTCTGTACGTGACCCGAGGCGGATATCGGGACTGGACTTTTATGCAGACAGGAGCAGGTGGTTTGATAAGAAGCTCTGAAGACAAACCGTGATAGTACATTTCCAGTAAGTCTTAATATAAAGAAAGAAACCAAAAACTCAGCTGTGCATTTTATCTTTTTTCGGCAGCCATTTTAAAAACCTCATCGTAATGGCGTTAGATTTGCGGGGTCATTTCCCAGTCACAGCAAAGCTTTGGTGTGTACAAACTGCTGGAGCAGGTAGGATAGACTGGACTTTGTCGGAAACACAAAACCCCATACGTCATCTGTCTGAAATGGAGCTTTGCAGAACAGGAGCACGGGATTTTTTTTTTTTTATTATGCATTTTTCACCAACAGGAACCACGTGCAACCCGCCCCCCCCCCCCCCCCCAAAAAAAAACCATGAAGTAACACAACTACAAAAAAAAAAAAAAAAAAAAAAAGACAGGAAGTATATTACTTCCTCTTACACACACCACAGTGCTGGTGTTTTCATAGACAGCCCTCCATCAGCTTCCTGATTGAAATGCACAGCACCACCTCTCTGAACTACTGTGACATTTAAAGACCTAGTTCACTCACTGACACATGACAATGAGTTCGCGATTCAATCCAGAGGACTGACTTGTAATTCTGGTTAAAACTCCCCATTTTCTAAAGCTGACTACTTGAATTTATGCACATATTTAATCCTGAAGACAAGCATTTGAATATGCATTAAGAGCTCGACGAATCTAATTTCATGTCTGACTGTAAACACGATAGAGGCTTCATCGCCCTCTGTTTCGCTGTTTTAGCAATTCAAACAGATTACAATACTATTTTAATAAAAATGCATATTAAAGTATTAAAATGGGTTTTAAGCCAAATTACATTTGAATGTGTGATGATTTGAAAAAAATAATAATATGACTCTAGTTTCACTGAACAGCGCTGTTAATGGTGCAATTCACTGTCATGATGTTGGACTTGAAGCGTATTGTGTAGCATGTTTGGGTTTTGGTATTGGGCTGGTGTTGGTTGCTTGTTGGGTTGCTTTAGTTTCACAGCCTTGGCAACCCAGCCCAGTAGCTGCCGGCGCTCATTATGTGTTCATTCGTCGTTTTAAATCAGGCTGACTGAAGAGGTCGTGCCACAGAGGACACAGGACCGAATTCAATTCAGCATTTATATAAAATGTTTTACAATGCAGCGAGACTCAATACTAGAGTCAATGCATTTAAGCAATGGACAGCCCTGTCCTGGGTCATGTCCTGTTATGCCTCGTGTCTCACCATCAATCTCTATTGTTGCTCTTGTGACTGTTGTTTGATTTGCTGTAGCTGTCGTATCACTTGTAGTCTGTATGCTTCTGCCTTCTCTCCATGGTTCATGTTTCTTGGTTTCACAGTTTTTGGTTGATTTGTTTGTACTTTATACAAGAAATTATCCGCACTTGCATCCTTTTCCCCTACAAATCCCAGACAGAACGACGCTGTACTGAGCATGTAGTAATGTATGCAGTTTTAATCACAAAATAAAATTATGGTTAATCTTGTTAGTTGTTTCGAATTGTGACAGATTTGGCTGAGTCCAAATATCACCGCTAAGTAACTGATTCTTGGGTCGTCAAGTTAGACACCACTTTCACAACAACAAGCTTTCTGCAACCTACAAAATGTATGTCCTGAAGTTCACCAGGCATCATCGGAACCGCAGCCAGGATCATGTGCTGTGGTCGGATGAAATCAATTTTTTAAAAACGTGTACAAATAAAACAATGGCAAATATGATGACACGCCACTGATGAGCGTTAGTGATGTCAATAACGGATTGATGGCAATAAGGTTATGTTTCTGTGCAAAGCTTATTTATATCGGTGTAAAGCGTGATGAATTAATTATGCCCCATGGGTTGTTAAGGCAATTGGTTTGCATACTTTTCTGAAGTAAGATGAACTAATTAGAATTTACAGTATTAACCCAAAACCTGGTTGCTTCTTCCATTGGGTCACAACATGCATCTCTACACGGATCGTTCAACAAAATAACGAACTCATAATCTGCAGGCTCTCACAAGTGCTGTATATAGAAAATCCAGTAAAAGTCTGACAGGTATGTGTTCACAGTTGGATGATTCTTTTTTTTTTTTTTAAACATTACAGGAAAAAGGCTCAGTGCTGTTATTTCCCGCATTCATATCAAGACATGAATCGGAGTAGGCGTCCATTATTTTGAAACTAATTTTGTTGAAAAAGAAATGCACTATATAATAAAAAACCTTCTGGTGGAATAAAACGCTAGCTTGAAATATCCCTCATTAAATGAATGAAACATTTTTTTTACTTGTTTTCATGAAGGGTGCCAATACTTCTGGAGCTGACTGAACCCTTGCAATATGAAACAATAATAATACCAGCTTAGAGTTCACATTATTATTACTGATGCTCACTTTCCGTTCAAGGGAAACACACCTGGCTAATGTATCATTAAAGTAGCAGGCAAATACATGAACACGTAGCATGCGATCTGGAAAGCGCAACAAAGGTCTATTTACAGCCAGTCCGTACAATTGTGTTAACAGTGAATAAGGCCATCTTTCAGAAGACCTACAGAGGATGCAGTCTAGGTACAGGGGTAGCCCTAATTAAAGCAGAATTAATTAAAATATCGGAGGCCACTACTCCGTCTCCATAAATCTTTTCAGAAGTCCACCTTATCTGCACCAGTTCTGCCGGAGCCAGCGTATAGTGCATTCCTGGACACCTCCATTTTTAATTAGCATTTATCAAGGGATTTATCGGAAAATTTGCATGGCCACAGGGAAAGAAGCAATATAAGACAGCTCATTTAATACGTGATGGCTCAGGAGGCCTTCGACTTCATTTAACTGACAACACCATATCATCTACAACGAGTACAGGACATAACCACATCGCCAACACACAACACAAACATGTCTATACAGCTTAGAATAGTCAGTAAATTCACTAACATCTGATCAACGGTATGATTTTTGGGAAACAAAAAAAATATATATTGTTAAATGTTATTCTACAAAGCAGCATGAAGATTTAAAATCATACAGATATAAGCCACGCGCTTCAGTTAATGTCCACAGTGCAAAAAAAAAAAAGTGATCACAGACTGTGATGGATACATGGCTGTGGGTGCTAGTTTGAGTATTTCGGACATTTCCGATCTCCCGGGATTTTAACGCGTGACTCTAGAGTTTACGCAGTATGGTTCGAAAAACAAAAAAGCAGTGAGCATCAACACTGTCTTGGGAACGCCTTGCTGCTGACAGAGGTCAGAGGAGAACGGTTTGACCGGATCAAGCTCACAGGAAGGCTACAGTGACTCAAATAACCACTCTACAAGCACGCTGAGCCGAAAAGCATCTCAGAAAGCACAAAATGTCAAACCTTGATGTGGAAGGACTACAACTGGTTCCACTCGTGTCAGCCAAGAACAGGAATCTGAGTGCACAGGGTCACCAAAACTGGACAGTTGAAGATTGGAAAAAGAGCAGGTGATGATGTTCCTGCTTAACTGCTGCTTGGTTTTATGGAATAGCTGCAATGTTAATTATTTATACATCGTTCTAGTAATTATTTGGCTCATGGTTTCACAGTGTATGTACGATCGGACGGTTTTCATCAGGACAAGACAGAACCAAAGATCCAAAACCAAAACAGGACCAAGTGATGCTGAAGTTTATAATACACACCGATAAAATACAGCCAACGTTTAAAGTCAGAGATGCGATGCTTCAGAGGGGTTTTAGGTAACTTACTGAGTTCTTAGCACTGCTAAAGCCTACATATCCAGAATAAAGTAGTGACTGGGGAAACTAGATAAGTGCTAAAAGGAATTTAATAGTGTACACCTGAATTCAAAGAATCTCAAGGACGCTCTTAGTTCATGTGTAGTCATTTGTGGTTTTTACTCAATTTAGTCGTGGCTGAGTCCCAGCTATCAGCCTGGAAGGTGAACGCTAGCACATGCCTCCTCCATAGCACGAGAAGCCAGCTGGCACATGCTTTTGGATTGCTGTTCATGCAGCGTTACACGGCAGCTGAATGCACTTGGAGTAGAGCACAAATTGCCCTTTTCTGCATAAATTAGCTACCAGGCATTGCTCTGTTTAACAGCCAAGACAAGAAGGCCATCTTTTCCACACAGTGAGCAGGGCTAATTACGCCCGGTTGGATGTTGATGGGATCTAGTCACTTGAGTGACTGTGCTTCAAATTTGGTTTGCCAATACAAGCAGAAATCAACTAAAACGATCTAGCTAGCGATTCCCACTTTGCTTGCACTGAACTAGCTACCATTTGACATGGATATGGGCAGCTTGTGCGTAATGGATGCTGTCATTGCAACATCACTTGAACCTTTTATATATGTGTTTATTATGTTCGTATTCGTGTTGCTGTTAAGTCAGTGTAGTATAAAAAGTGTCTGAAACGTGAACAGACATTTAGGGAGGATGGAGAGTCAAAAAAAATCCTCCACATCCACCCACACACACATGCGCAATTCCCACTACTCCTGTCCTCATGTTCCCACACCCCCATTCATAATCATGCAATCTGTTCAAACTTTAATAAAACACATTATTCCTTTAGGAATCACGACTTATGCATGGTATATTATATATCCTCACACGTGCACATATACAGACAGTTCCAGGCTTGAACTGATCAGTTCATTACATACACATGGTTGTACAACTGATTGGGTTGGATGACATATAGCCAGCCTCTTCCAGTGCGTTTTGCCGTTTACATATTAGAGATGGGTTTAGTAGTAATGCTGGCATTTTAAAGCACTGATTTTGTAACTTTAAAGGTCCAATATGTAGGATTTAGGGGGCTCTATTAGCAGAAATGGAGTACAATATTCATAAGTATGTTTTAATTAGTGTGTAATTACCTGTAACTATGAATCATTGTGTTTTTGTAAGCTTAGAATGAGGCTTTATATCTACATAGGGTGCGGGTCCACCTCTACGGAGTCGCCATGTCGCACCGCTACAGTAGCCCTGAACGGACAAACCTCTCGAGAGCGCCTTCCATGCTTTTACAAGTGGAAGCATGAATCCGGAAAGAGACTATGGGCACCTGATGGCCTCCGTAGGTTCTAATACGTGCTTGGAAAGAGAGGGGTAAGAGAGGGGCAATTGGTTGGTTGCAAGCAACTGAATCCGACATAGCGGGCCTTTAAGACCTCAATAACATTTTCAAGGGGCCTTGTCCCAAACGATCCTATAATCTACAATAATCAGCATTGCTAGGATGAAAGAGAACAACAAAATATGCATCATTTTGTCCAAACTCCAGTAATTACGTCATTACAAATTATATCCTTTTAAAATTGGTTCTGAAGCTGTAATGAAACATGTAAATCAGAACACGGAACGGAAAAATTTGATTTGAAATTTACAGTGAGAGGAATTTCACCGCTGTTGGAATGATAGTAATTATCGTAATGAGCAATTGCATCTATCCAAGACAGGTCGGAGTCTTCCGAAGGAGAATATTCCACACACAGATGGTATTTAATCTCATAAAACCCAAACCAATCTAACAATGTCTTTCTTCCCCTGCAGAGGACGAGTGAACTATTCCTCACTGAACCAAATCTTGGAGAATGGAGCAGCCAGGGGCTCCATTTTTTTTGCTGCTCACATCTTTGCTCAGAGAGCAGAAGTCATATATAATACAATTATTATACACTCTGCCCAAGAGGAGAACATTTCCAGAATCAGAAGGTGAAAGGACTTGGAATGTGTCATCGGGTGAATTTTCAATATTGGTTTTACATGAAAGCCTTTTTTTTTTTCATGTAAATCAACCTGGAAAGTTCCTTCTGCTTCTTCTCCGTTTAATCATTAGATACTTTTAATACTAAAAGTACATGTTTCATAGGCTATGTTAGCTATTTGAGTCATATCCCACTATATCTCAGCTTTCAATCAAACATGACTATGGGGTTGTTTATAGCAGCATTTCTCAGCAGTGGAGTCTGTGAAGCATAGCCAATGGGTTTCTGATTTTTTTTGGGGGGGGGGGGGGGGGGTTTGGTTTTACAGGTAGATATCACAACCCATCATTAGCAAAGTTATTTATTATAGCATTATTAGAGACATTAGTCTGTTTGATTAGCCACTTGGGTTTAATCCAAATCGCAATAACTCTAAAACATGTAGCCTTTATATCATGTCAAAAGGATGTTCAATAATAAGAAGCTCTCCAGCACTAATAAATAGACAAACTATTATTGTACACATTAAAAAAAATATTCATGAAATGAATCTATTAAACTAAGGGGGAATGTGGAATTAATTTTACAGTTAAATGGGTCCCTGGCTACAGAAAGATTGCTTCACAGAACAATAACTGGGCAGAATGCAGGACAGACAGAAAACTGAAAGTAACTGCATTGTTGTTTGTGGTCTAAAACCCACACATGACACTTACTAGAACTGGTGGCCTTTATCTACACAGCATGATGAAAGGAAATATGTATGTTTCATTAGATAACACCCATCAATACATGAAATAGTATAACCGGCTCTTCATAAAAAACAAAAAAGCTGTAAAGCGCAGGCTTTTTCACATAACTGCACAAAGGCAAACAGCAAGGTGCTTTCCTAAGAGAAGAATGGCTCCTGATTGCTCAATGCCAACTGCGTACGTTTAAAAGAGAAAGGAATGTATGGCAGATCAAGAAGACACCATATTACAGTCTGTTCTCCCCACAAACTGGAGCAGCACACATAAATAGATAAACAAAACCATGAGCACACACAACGTGTGTATAAGCCACAGGCGGAGCCTGAGCCGGATACCTATGAAAGTTAATCTATGGTGAGCGTTTCCCACACTCACACAATTACGCTGATTCGAAATCTATAACAAGAGCAGCCACATGTGCTGCCAACCTCACACAAAGCAGTTGCTATGAAACCGCATGGGCAGACTGAATTGACAGACTGCAGGGTATTTTCCAAAGTGACATGCATCATTAGACAGCGGGAAAGACTCTGGATCAGGTTTTACCTGACAGCTAGGGTGTATGTGTTAGCCATTAATACTTACAAAAGCTCCATATCTAGCTTTCGTATCAGAAGGTTGTTGATGAGAACATTACGAAAGCCATGAATAGATGCTCGGGCTTTGTTTGTTTGCTTGATGAGAATGAGAAGAAACAGTCAGCTTTATTGCCATTCCTCTTATCACAGATAAGTGTCTAGGCCACCAGTTTAAAAGCATCATAAAGCTACAAACGTGTCTCAATAAAGCATATTTACACACGACACACAAAATAAATAAGCTACACAACTTTACATTAAACTACATATTGTAATCACTACTAGCTGTTGATTCTATAGACAGAGAACATAGGCAACATAACAGGTCAAATTAGTCACACTACAGATAAGATGTGACCTCGCTGTGCCAAAAAGCGCCGCCCGTGTGTATGAAAACTACAAACTGAAACAAAGACACTTGATGTTTGTGATAACGTGTGTGGTTAATTTCACCAGTTGTTTTAATTTCCTGTAGTTGTTTTCCTTATGACAACCCGTTCTCACTGGTATACCTTCTACAATATTTAAACATGTGAATGCAGCACAGGGGGACAGAGCCTTCCTTACAGGAAGAAGTCGTCTTTGCTCATAGCATCACAAAGCGCAAACTAAAGATTATCATTTCTGTCTAGAAAGCAGACAAAAAGAAGCAGTTCTAGTAATTTATTGGGAAAAAGAAACGGTTGTTGAGTGCAGTGGTGATCAGTGATTGGTTGTTGAGTGCAGTGGTGATCAGTGATTGGTTGTTGAGTGCAGTGGTGATCAGTGATTGGTTGTTGAGTGCAGTAGTGATCAGTGATTGGTTG
>JAQQZR010000014.1:10972873-10983314 GCA_030068235.1 Notoglanidium macrostoma
TGATTTGAAAGTCTTTTAGTTTTCATTTTATTCAACTTTAAAGAACGTCCCAACTTTTCTGGAATTCGGGTTGTAATCGCCGATAACGTTTTCTATGAGGAGATGTTTATTTAGCATTTTTGGAAGGAGTCTCCAAGGTCAAAGGTAAAACTCTAACTTATTCTAGTGAACATGTTCAGGACCGAGAAGTTCATGGTCGCTGATTTTTTTATTTGTCATGAACTTTAAGAGATTCATTCTTCAATAAATGAAAATTGTTAGCATTGGTAAATTGCTATGCTGTAAAAGGAAGAAAAATATAGCAGGATGTACTGTACTGAGGTCACAGGCCGCATCAAACCACTACGCTGTTGATTATGTTCCTATAACTACATGTCCCATAGTGTTTTACATGTTTAATACAGTATTTGCGGCACAGTGAAGATGTTGCATCCTACAGTGTAAAACAACAGGCCCAGAGTGCCTTTTTTAATATCCATATCCTACACTTTAAAAAACAGGACAATGAGTCAAGATTTGATGCTTTAGAACCCGGCCTGTATGTTACACTTTGTACAAGAAGACACCAGCTCACCAGCTGTGCTCCAATCCAGCTTCAGTCAGCAGCTGGACACGACCCATCCTCCCCCTAAGCTGTGCAAGAGTTAATCCTGAGCGCAGACATTTCATGAATGAAATCAAACCCTAATTAAAAACCCGTTGATTTCCTTTCCTTTTATCTCAGCCCCTTTTCTCTATGAGTTGCTGATGATGAATCACATGGATTGTTTAGCAAATGGTTCTCTCATCATCTCCATCGAGACACCATTCAGCATTCAGCAATTATTAGAATGCACTATGGCACGAGGCACTGTTTTACTTCCGAGCCGAGCCCACAGCCGAGAGCCAGCGGTGCCCTGTTCTGGAAGACGCACATAGGGTGAAATCTGTCGACACAGTTCTCTAGGAAATGCTAGTTGTAAAAACATGCTGAGGTAAGTACGTGCATGCGGTGAGGGGCACTGTAAGTGTAGCTGACTGAGAGAGAGAAATTCCCGCACCATTGAGTTGACTGCTTGCTGAAGTCGGCTCATTAATTCCAATTTCACAGAGAAGCAGATAGTTGGTAAGTGTGCCATCGAGGCACCCACATGCACTCTGTTACACTTTATCATCTGCTCTCCATGCTACGTAAAGTCGGCTTAAATGTCTGGAGACCGGAGATTTTTTCATCACCATAATCATGCTATTCTACTCAAAATCTTTCTGCTGCAATCCTTTTCCCTCCAAGAGGCACACATTTATAGCTATAATATAATTAATGTACAGGAGTTTATTAACATCGGCCTGGTTGATTGCCTTTTTTCTGTAAATGGAAATGTTATAGTAAGCTGTTCTAGAGTTTTAGGGAAAATAAAAGGTTAAATCTAGCATCCAAAATGCTTCTTTATTAAGAGGACATCTCTGTTTCCTTTACATGTTTTATCCTAATCATACAGCAACGGGTTTCCTTTTAGAAACAATTTCTGTTTAGAGAGCTAGAACCCGTAACCGCCCAAAGAAAGAGCTCTTTTCTCGAAAAGTGTGCCGTAACTAGTACTGGTTTGACAGGACAAGAAAACAAAACAAAAACACTGATTTAAAAAAAAAAAATGTATTAATTAAAGATTCCATTCCATCCAAAGGTTCTTCAGTTTCTTTCTCTTTTGGACTCTACTGCAGATGGTTTTCCTTTTTCTAAAAGGTCCCTTTAGAAAGCTTGAACTATTAACTATCCAAAGAGCCCTAAAGGAACCATTTTTCTCTATGAATGTAGCAGTTAGAGCACAAGACACTCAAGACTCAAGTTGCATGTGAATCCTGGGAGATGTCAGATGTTTTATTTATAGGGTCCAGGGACAAAGTGAGGGGAAGAAGTGCAGGTGCTCTGTGTGCATGAATTTCTCACAGTGTTGGAGGCCTGGGTTCCTCGGGGGGATCTGTACAACAAGAACAGGGATGAGACTTTATGTGGCTCTCAGTGCATTAGTCTCCGCTCTCCTCTTCTCAGCTCAGCATTTTTAATACCTCTCTCGGTGAGCCGGCAGGTCGGGAGGCAAATGCTGATTAATTACTTACACACTCTTGGAGGAAAATGATTCCTCAAGGGTTCTTTGGATGGTTAATGTGGAAGACATATGTGGTACCTTTTTTAAAAGAGAAATCTGCTGTAGGGTCTCTCAGAAAGATAAACCACATGAAGTGCACTTTTCGTAAATCTAAACCTAACCCTAGTCTCAGCTTCTGACATTATGCCCATAGTTCATGGAGCATCTTTTGTTCATTTTTATAGCCACAAGCAACAGAATCTTGAACACTGCAATCTGATTGGCTATTTGTACTTTGGTGCAATGGGAAGGTTTCCATGGGAAAACTATTGAACACCGTGAACCAATGAACTGTTCAGAGCAAGATATATTCACTGGATTGAATCCCCTGTTTGAAAGTTCTTGTTTTGCATGAAGCAGCAATGGTAGTTTCACGGGCTAGCTGTTGGACTACAAGAAAAAGTCTTCATGTTCTATAAAAGTAGGCAGTTTTTGGCAGCATTTATTGATCAAATGTACCAGACTTTGAAGGCTGGAACTCTCACTTGCAAAACTAACCTAAGTTTTTAGAAAAATCTTCAGTCCACTAAAGCATTTATATTATACTATTAGCAAGGACTGTCAGGAGAGCGCTTGAACATTAAATGGCTTGAAAGTGAAGTTACTACTCTATAAACATGCAACTAGTCCTTATAATGATTTCCGAGAACGTGAAGGGGAGTTGGGGGCGTGTCTATCAAACCACCGACAAGAGATATATGCAAATAATAACAAACATTTTGGACCCGAATGCGGGCTCTTTTTTTATTTTATGATTTTTTTAGCTATGTAGCACACTTGTTCTGAGACAGTGGCTTAAACTATTATTTTTATTTTTATCATTTCTGCAAGTAAGTAGAAGTATAAGAAGAAAAAAAAATCATTGACTATTGCAGCCTAATGTAATATGTTAAATGCTACATCAGAATGTTTTCACGGGTAGAACTCCTTGAGGAGGTGTGTGTGTGTGTGTGTGTGTGTGTGTGTGTGTGTGTGTGTGTGTGTGTGAATCTCAGCATTTAGTAAGGGGGTGGTGTTTGGGGGAGAAAAGGAACTCGTTTTTGCACCTTGACTGTTAAGGTCAACACGCTCAGCAGTCGCTTTAATTATGCATTCAGCCAAGCAGAAATCGATGCCGGGTTTTTCAGGAGGTAGCCGGTGATTACATTAACAATTCATTGCTTAAGTGTGATGAAAAATATTTTCGAAAAAAATCTTCCGAACGCTTTTGGCTCATCCATCATCCAGTCAACATAATGTGCCCATCACACTCTACAATCCATGCTCACACGTGGCTTATGTTCCTCTTCATTTATCCAAGACAATAAAGAAGGGTGGGAATCATTTTAAATATGGTGATTTCATCATGGTCACTTGGGACACTAGGCTGTATCAGCATAAAGGACAAGCGTGTGATTAAGTATCATTTATACTTCAGAACAGTTGAAGAGACAAATCCGAATATTTTAGAGGTGTGGATTCATTTCAGGAGTAGGAGCTCTGCCAGTAGTGCTGACTGCAAGGCAAATCCTAGGCTCGTTCTGATACATTATCACTCCTATAGTAATAACAGGGAGGCTAAGGCTAATAATTGACAGATTATAGACGTTATATAACAGAAGAATGGAGAATAGTTGATATGGTGAAGTTTCTGTAAGGAGAAAATATTGAATTGTGAGTAAACGGTTGATAAATGAATAAACGTAAATATGTGACGTCTACTCGAGGATACAAAAGACGTTCAGCTAGACAGTCAGTTATATTTGTGACTTTCCGTGTTAATAGTAAAGACGTACACAGAAAAAAAATGACAGCCTGCAAATGTCTCACTGTGTCCTTGTTCAGTTCAGTCGCTTTGCGTGACTCATTTATTCTGTAAAACCAATATGTTAATCATCAGCTTGGAGAGTAGATTTATTTAGCTGGTGCTGGGCTATTGTTGGGTAAAAATGTGTGAGCTCATTCTCGCTTGTCATCTGTGGAATTAATTCACGAGCCTTACATCATAGATTTCTCCTACCTTGCTGTCAGTCTTTCGCTGGAACGTGGCCATGAGACAGTGTCAGTATTTAAAACACCCACATCTACCCTTTGCTACCTACATATGCTCTCCCAGGCCTAAATCACTTTTAAACCTAACGTGCAATTTTGCCATTCCAATGATTTGACACCAATCATTTACTGCATTTATTAACCAAATACATGCAATCAGCTTCTTGTCATAGACACAGAGCTTTTAATCAGCTTAGTATTAATATCTGAATATGTAACTTAAGCTGTCAATTTTTTATTTTTTTTTTTGC
The DNA here is from genome assembly GCA_030068235.1 of Notoglanidium macrostoma. Taxonomy (NCBI): domain Eukaryota; kingdom Metazoa; phylum Chordata; class Actinopteri; order Siluriformes; family Auchenoglanididae; genus Notoglanidium; species Notoglanidium macrostoma. The sequence goes on from JAQQZR010000014.1 coordinate 10,977,282, forward strand.
AACATTGCTGCTAAAACACTTTCACATGCCAGATATAATACTGAGCCCAGAAAAAAAACAAAACCCAACAACACCAGGATGCTCTGACGCTGGTTCCTTTTTCGACTTATGTAAATGTTAAATCTGTTGAAAATTTTGAAATCATTGTGATTTCATGACTGAAAAAAAAAAAAAAAAAAAAAAAAAAAAAAAGAGTTCTCAGTGGCAGTAAAGCTTTTGGCCCTTATTGTGCACTGTGTACAGGCTGTATAGACCAACATGGCTCTTTCTAAAGTGAATAAAACATGAGCTCACTAAGCATTAGCAGTTGTTGTGATTTGAGAGGGAACATGGCCCCACTTGGACAGTAGCGGTTATTTAAGAATGCATGCCATCTACTCGATGAGCAGTAGTTACACCAACGAGCTGTCCATTTTAAACAGCCTGGCACATCTCCCTTTTGAGCAAGAATCTTTAAAATTCCAGACATAGTCCCGTTTTCTCAGAACACAATCATTCAGAGCCGAATGCGCTATTCAAAGAAGGGCAGCAAAGTGAGAAATTAGATGTCGCCGCTCTGAGCTGGGAGGAGGGCGATACAGATAAAGCCACAAGCTTTTCATTTCTTAGCTATGGGATCAGAACCTGTGAGTGGCGATTGCGTGTGTGAGGTGGTGTTGAATTATGACTAAATTGAAGAGACATTGACCAAAGTTAAAAATGTAACCATCAGTCGATGGACATGTTTCAGGATAAAAATGCCTCCTCATGATAACTCGGTGATCTTTCCTTCTGATTTCTAATTGCAAGAAGTGGACTTAAACCATGCCAGCAAAATGTCTGTACAGTATAACCAAGCCACTGTTTTACACACACACACACACAAAGAACGTTAACTTGACATTTTAGCCCACTCACTGATACCCACTGCATGACCAAAGATCAAATTAAATATACAGCATGTACCTGTATGTACGTTTAGCAAAAGCATGCATGTACATGTGACAAAATGAAGTCAACATATACATTTAAGTAACAATATACACGCACTCAACTGTACTATACGCCAATCACTTCGTCCCCCCATCAGCATACAGCAAACAGCACGTCTTATGGAACTGGACTACATCTAATAACATCCCAGAGCTCAGAAAAGCTGCATCTCGCTCTAGAAACGTCCATAAACTCAAATAAACTTTCCATTCTGAGAATTGGCTTTCATCATTTTAGACACAGACATTCATTTTTAGATCCACCCACTTTTCTGCACACAGATACACAGCCTATGCAGTATCCCTTAGTAATCTGTGAAGCACTGCCAATGAAACAAAAAGGAGATGAAATCAAATTGAAATGTAATTCGGTCAGAAGGCTGCAGGATTTCCCTTCTGCTCTGTCGCTGCTCAGGTGCCCTTGCTACGCGCTCGACATGTGTGACTTCTTCTCATGAGCAGAAACAGGAAATGCGCGATAACCGAAACCTGTGACATTTTCTAGATGATTGCGTTTTCTTTCTACTACAGGGTGTCATTGTTGTGTATTGTACTGACTCATAACCACAGAACAATATGGGCAGTCCCTTTATATTGTTACACTGCAGTATGATAATCCAATCATACACGTTAGGTTTTGATAAGGCAGATGTACAGCGAGGATATCTAAAATATAAAATATATGAAATAAGCACAGCTTTCCGCACAACATGTCCCATGGAACTGCAAATTAATATAAGTTTTTTCATTTAATCCAATGAGCTGTATTCAAATAACAATATTTCCCGAAAAATCGCACTCACGAGCAATTCTGCATCCAAAATATTCCATGCGTGACTTTTTTCAAAAATCAGACAGGAAAATTCCCCGTTTTCAAGTTAATTATAAAAGTTTGCACTCACAAAGGCTGTCACAGACACACTGCTGCTTCTTCACACTTTTCTTTGGTGTAAAAATAGTCTCTTTCCCAACGGCTGCATCAACACTGTCGGCTCCCACCCCTGCACTCTGATGCAAGCTAATTTTAAGTCTTCTGGCAAAAATAAACATCCATTAATTACTGTTTGAATAAACATTAGGAAATTCAGAACATTGGAAAACATCTGCAGTTTGATCATGCCCATGTCACCGTACCGTGTCCGAACACAGATCCATATTTAGCGAACACTTCGTGCCAGGTTTTAATGAATTTTTGGCATTAGGAAAGTGATGGTGGAAATCTCAGGAGTCTTTCACTGCCATCTGCACAGGTACAACATTCAAACAATGTCGGCCATGTTGCGGCTTCTGTAGCCTCATGCCAAGTGCCGTGACACTCGTGTACGCTTTGCTTTAACATATGTTGTGGCATGGGTTAATATCCTAGTGGGCCAATTTTGGAATGTTGCATCTGTAGATTTGGACCGTTGCACTCTTCAGAGGTCAAACAAACTGCAGACTATTCAGCAGATGGCTGATAAATTGTCACTGCCTAAATATAAACATTTTTATAAACAAACCCACCACTTTAATAGTGACCACCTGCTCATTCACACAATCATCCAATCAGCCAGTCATGTAGCAGAAACGCAATGCATCATGTATTAACGTTCATGTCATGGGGATGTGTTCTGTGATGCGTTTCTGCTCACCCTGGTTGTAAAGAGTGGTTGAGTTATCGTAGCCTTCCTGTGAGCTTGAATCAGTCTGTCCATTGATTTCGGACCTTTCACATCAACTTTAAATTTCCACCCATTAAACCGTTTTTTGTTGTTGTTTTTCGCACCATCCTGTGGAAACTCTGAAGGCTATTGTGAGTTCATGAGAAAATCATGGCGAACAAGTGAATGTGACTCCTGTAAAGCAAAAGAAAGTATCCAGATTAAGATCTACTAACAATGCACAAATTAACAAACACATTCCGTTCTTTTTAATAATGACCAAGAAAGTCTACCAAATTAGTTTACGATCGCAAACACGTACAGAATAAAATGGCACGGCAAGCAATATGTCCTGAAAACATCTTCGTCGGTCATTAAAAATACGTTAACACGAGTAGAGAAAATTCTCTTCCGTCTACCTGAGCGCAGTGGGACTTTTGCAAGCACATCAATTATATTTTGAAGAGAAAATATTCATCTGAGCAAACAAAAATCTATTCTGCGCACACTCGGTCTCTGCTCTCTCTCGCTCAGCATCTCTGCAAAATTAAGACATGCTTTTTTGGTGTTAAATAATGGCACGATTAGAAGTAAACCGACTACTGCACACCTTAGTAAATCATGCTGCGCAATTCATTTAAATACTCTCCTCCCCCAAATTTTACAACCTAAAAAGGAAACTCGTACAAACACATATCCATTAACATTTCCATCACTAACTTTTCACTGCATGTCTTTAGTAAATACAGACAGCAGAGCTTTAACACCAAAAGAGGGTTTGGACTGGGGCAAAGCGTTAATAAATCTGTCCCTAAGAGCATTACAGAAGGGAGAAAGATGCCTGGACCAACCAAGTTACAAACATGCACATATGGCCCGGAGTCATGTACATGCATGTGGATTGACAACACAGAACATTAGCAATCAAATCAAATAGCAGTGATGATTCAACTGATAAACTGACTTTTCTTTTTTTTTATTAGAACAGAATTCAAATTATATGAAACAAACATGTTTTGCACAAAATGCCAGGCCTCTGCAGGTGAACTTACATAAATAAAAGGTCAGCATAAACTCTAAAATGTAGCAACAGCATATGCCTAAAGGTGCTACAAGTAAGTACCAAGATGGGTTGTTTTTATTTTTAAGGAAAAAAAAAAAAAAAAGATTAAAATGATGAGGGAGGAAATGTTAATGTTAAAATTGTTAAAACATAATTGAAAGGAATAGAAACAAAATAAATAACAGCACTGCAATGAAAAAATATTTCATGTCTCTTTACAAAAGGACAATATTAAGAAATACATGTGTGAGTGTAATATATAGACATATCCATATTCCTAAACGCCTAATTGGTCTGCACTAGTATAAACATATTTGTGTTTTAAATCCCAGCTGCATCAAGATAAACTGTTGTTCATGTCTGCAATATTTACACAAATAATTCATGCGGAATGTGATTTCAACGTCGAAGCAGTGTTGATTCGACATATCGGAGTTACAGCTCAAGGTCTGTGAAGAGTTTATCTACTGAAAAATATTCACAGCTAAAAGAAGGCAATTAAGTTCTGCAGTTAGTCAGAAACAGCAATTCAGAAAAAATACTGTTGGTGAAATGGGTGATATTTTAAGCATATGACAGCTTACAGTTCAATCAGAAGTGTGTAATACTTCAAATATAATATAGCTGTTTTTAGCACAACAGATGGAACAAAAACAAGCATTTTCTACAGGAAATCTTTATGTGGCTATGAATAGGCTTAAACAGGAAGTAAAGAAATTAAAAGTAAATAAGAGGGATAGGATTTCACAAATGTCAAAGCGAAAGCTTCAAGTCAGACAAGCGGTCTTTAAGCATCCTTGGGTAGGATGCTTTTTATAAAATAAATCCATCTAGAGGAAAATGATAATTTCATGTTTGTGTAATTACACTGTACAAATAAGTACCTGCTTAGCTACACTGATTGCACAAATACTCATAGAGAAGACTTTGTCCATCGAAATACCCTCGGAAATGTTGAATCCTAGCTAGAAGATCCCATGAGCAAAAATGTTTCGTCACACAGACGTGGTAAAAAAACAAGTATAAAAAGGTAAAAAGTCTTCATATGTACACCGAGATCAGTTTGGCACTGTGTTTACATACAGCACACGAGTCCTCAGAGGTCATACAGAAGTGCGTGGTTTTCTAATGACTAACTGGATAGGGCCCTCAGACACAGTCTTTATAACATTCCAGGCGTCGTAGTGCATTAGGCCCTGCAATGACCTGCCATTGATAGCCAGGAGCTCATCTCCAACATCAATAACCTGGGAGAGTTCAGCAGCGCCTCCTAAATAAATACACAGAACAGACAGACAGCTGTGCTGTTACAGTGTGAATAGCACAAAGCAGCATGATAAAACCATAAATAAAAGGTTACACAAAATCATGTAGTCATTGAGTTCGTAGTATTGCTGTGGTCAGCTTTTGACACAATAATTTATTAATAATAATAGATAAAATGATAATGATAATGACAGGGGAGTATGAATGCTCCTGAAAGTGAATGCAACCCATAATAACCCATAAGACTTACTGCATATTTCTTATTAAAATAACATTGAATTTGTTTTGCCAATGTGATGATGTGTGATACACTAACAACAACATCCCCCCCTAGTGGAGCTGAGCAGTTCAGCTGGAGGGAAATGTTTACCTCTGAAAATGCGTTTGATGTAGAGAGGACGGTCACCGTGGGCTGAAGCTTTGCCTCCCTCCAAGCTGAAACCCAGACCTGCTGACGTCTTCAGCAGCTCCACGCTCAATGCTCCATCCGGCCCAACCTCCACAGCTAAAACAGCAAGCAACACAACTACTGAAGAGTAGCCTTTAACCTTAGATGCTAATAACATAATATAATAATAATAAAGAAGAAGTGTGGAAAATAATCAGAAAAATATGAACATTTATAGATTTTCATATTGTTTATTATTACAGTGCATATAATCCATTTCATAATTTTGGTCTTTTATTGCTTAGGATAATATTTATAATAAAGTTTATTACTGATTCTAAGAAGTTTTAGTTTCCTTGCTTATCTTCGAACCTACTTGTGAGACGGGAAGAATTCCTCATGACAAGAGAAAGAAGAAAACTAAGCATTACTTCTTACACACACGGATATATATAGATATATATTTTTTCTATTTTTAATACAATAATGCTATCGAGGTTCTGAGTATGGCCTGATATCCAAAACTGATCCAATACTGACAAAGCAATGCTAGCTTCTGTAGCCAAGTTATACCAAACAACAAGCGTAACAATGGCATGCTTTAAGATCATTTACATCCTGTGTTTTATGTGAAGCTGGAGCCAATCCCAGCATCTTGGGGCGAGAGGCGGGGTACACCCTGGGCAGGTCGCCAGTCCACCACAG
>JAQQZR010000014.1:10984601-11007943 GCA_030068235.1 Notoglanidium macrostoma
CCACACAGAAAGGCACCCTGGGTGACCTGGGGATCGAACCCAGGACCTTCTTGCTGTGAGGCGACAGTGCTGACCACTGCACCACCGTGCCGCCGAAAGAAAAATTAAAAAATTTAAAAAGTTTAGAATTTTAACCTTCTTGATGGCTAATATGTACTTCCTCAAAGCTAGCTAACTGCGTGTTTTCGCAATGCTGCCCATGCTGCATCACAAGGCAGTGCAATACACTCAGAGGAGAGTATTTCTATCTGCCTTCTTCTGTATCATGAGCTCACAGATGACTAGATGGTTGTCATGATTGGCTAGCGTCGCTGTGATTGACAGGGGAGGGAAAGTACGCCATCCCCTACAACCAGAGAGCATTGCTAGTTTTGCCCCTGACGGCTGTGGCATTGTCGAGATTTGATCTTGCGTTCTCTGGAAGAACTTTAAACTTGGAATTACTGTACCTGGCCTGAATAGTGATGTGCACTGTGTTTTCTAAAGTAAGAAACTGATTTGCATTTAGGGTTTATTTACCTGCTCCATTTTCCCTGTTGATGTCTGGAAAGGCAGCAGAAGAACATATTCTGGGTTTTAAAAGAAGTTCCTGTCTAACTGTGACAAGTTCACTGTCTTTGCCTCTCTGGATAACCACAAGTGCCTGTTTGGCTAGCTTGGTCTGATGAAGACAGGCGAGAGCCTCGCCGTGGGTTCTCCCACTTAGACTGCTCCCATTTATGGACAATACAACGTCCCCACGACGAATGGTACCTTCCAAGCCAGCGGCCCCTTGGGTGAAAACCCGATGAACCTGTCCAAAGAAAGCACATTAGATGTGTTGATTTAAAAATGTATTGCACACTTGAGGCAAAAAGAAAATAAAAATATGTCGTCGTATATACAATAGACACATAAAACTATGTATTAATTATTTTTCTAACCCATCATAATCCATAAGCAATAACAATGTTATTTACCCCGATTGCATGATAAGGAAATATAATAATGCAACACAAAAAGTCTATTTTTTATATACATATAAGATATAACTGCTAGCAATGTGAATAGGCAAGTTTACAGTGATAGATTTCTGTTCCAGGTCCATCCCTCCAGCGATGCTGAAACCCAGTCCAGAACCCTTGTCCTTCGTCAAGATCACAAAGTAAACATCCTCTTTAACCTGGACAAAGGATTGAGGCATTGGTTAGATTTCTTCATAAGCTGGAACAATACATCTGTACTTAACATAAACAAAGGATGCAGTGGTTGTCATGTCGCGTGTGATCACACCACTGCTGTGATCAAAGTGTTGGTTTTCTTTAAGGGACGTTTTGATCATGCTGACAGTAAGAGTGCTATTTTGGTTGAAAAGATGTCTTGGGAAATGTCACATGATTTGTGTCACTGATAGTCCTGTAAAAGAGCTATGCAAAACGTATTATGTCTTAGAAAAACTGCATTACCTCTGAAACATTTTTAACCTCCCTTATCAGGGTCATCACATCCAATACAGCCAGAAGGGAATTTAGGACATTCTGCACCTTTTTCTGCTCCACTGGTGAAGACGATAAATCTTTCAGACTGTAATAGGAGAAACACAGCATGGGAGTCATCATGCATCTTAATAACATCCTCATTAAATGAAAAAAATGGGACAAATTTGAGATTTGACAAATGTTGGTAGTCACGTATTAAATAATGTGAAAAATAAACTATTAGGTATTTGGACATGTTCATGATTAGCCTCAACTAGAAATGTGCAGACAGTTTCTTTAATCTCATTTGCACAGTTATTATTTTTGGCTGTCTGCGATATTTGATAAGAAATTAAGTCGGTTAGATTTCCTAAGCTAAGAACATATTATCTGTTCAATTTATTCATATTTGATTAAATCCCTAAATAGGACATATAATACTCGATGTCAAACATTACACATGCCTATAAAGGATTTTCAGTAAACTGGAAAGTGCAATACTTCAGTAATAATCTGCGTGAACTAGCACATTGCTGCTCACCTAACAGACCAACTTGACTGTCTCAGAGTTGGCTCTTGAGCATGCTCCCCATTACCAACTGATCCAGGCTCCACCATGCTCATCCTGGTCACCACAGTGCACTGAAGGTTGTCTGATGGGGATTTTGTGGGTCTTGCAGGTTGAATCTCCAGCTCGGTCTTAAACGTGACATTGCCAGGGTCCTGTGAGAAGTCCTGAGTGCATAACTTATCAAGCTCAGGCATGCTAAGTGCCCTTAGTTCCCTCAGTTTTGAGCGTGATATCCCACCATTATAACGGCCGTTACGGGAGCGCAGCACTGGTGGAGTATGTGGTACTGTACTGGACCGAGGTACAGCGACCTCAGGTGTTGCTCTTTCCTCTTCAAGCAGCCCAGTGGTTCCAATTGAAGGTGACGATTCAGAATCGTTCGCAACTGTATTAGAAGAAGAGTTCTGTGACTGCAGTGAAGAAGAGTGACCAAAGTTTAAAATTTCTACACAAGAGCTAAGACTCCTTTTCAGGGAACGATTATCGTTGGACTGGACTGGACCAGACAACCTCTTGTTGATAGCGGCTTTCGAGGGAATAGCGTAGGACTGGATGTCAATGCCTTTTACAACTGCACGATCAAAACTGGCCAAGTTCTCAAAGGACTTGATTCTTTGTTGAACAGAAAAGGAATGGCGTTTGACAGCTTCACTATCTGTTGAGTAGCTCCTTCGATCCAGTGCTTTAAGGTAAAGTTTGGATTTGCATGATTTAAGACTAGTAGTCTCCGAGATGGACATGTTGCTACATACTTTGTCATCGGGTTTAGTTGGGCTTTTAATAGAATCATTTTTCTCTGGTCTAGACATAGAGGAGTCAAATGATATGCTAGTTCCCAAAGAGGTTTTGGGTGCTGACTGTTCGTGCAATGAGTTCTCTTTGAGAATTAGATGGCTTCCTTGAACTTGTGTTGAATTCATATTTGCAGTTTCCTTGCATGCTAAAACTGGTGCAGATGAAGAAGATGGGGATAAAGAAGACGAAAGTCGCACTTCAATGAAAGTTCTTTGTGTAGTTGTGTTCTCACATTTAGATCCCGCCTCACTTTGCTGTGAATGAGAACTTTTGTTTTCTGATTCAGACCTATGTTCAGACTTGACATTTGCTTTTAAGGTGTTGGACAGATCTGAAGCAGTCCTCTCTTGGCTTTGTTCACCTGTTTTAATAAGAACAGAGCTACTCTTCTCTAGTGAGCAACTAATCTTTGGACTACTTGTAGGGATGATTCTTTTGGCTGGTAATTTAGGGGACTGAGAAGGGGAGCAATGGGTCTTTTTTAACAAAGGGCTTTCAGCTCTTGCACTTCTGCTGCCTGTTTGGTCTAGTCCTTTCATTTTACCCTTAATACTTAAACCTTTAAGTTTGGCAGAGCAGCTTGACTTCTCTTCGAATTTGAGTCTGTTATTTAAACTGGGTGAGATGGGGATATTATTATTCAGAGTCTTATGTTCCAAAGGTCTAAGAGTGATGGACTTGTTCTGAGTTTCAGAAAAAAGAGATTTAGAGTCACGTGTTTTTTCTTTCTCTGTGTCCTTTGTAGTCTGTGTACTGGATGTTTTCCCACTGGAAAGATGTGAAGCCTTTGACTCTGTCACAGTTGACATGAATGGCGCTTGCACAGTACTGGGTTCATCTGAGGTAAACAATTCATTTGAGTGCATTTTAGATGTCCTTTCTTGACTCTGTCGGGTAACATGTCTGTTATTCTGAGCTCCAGGGGGACTACTGCCACTTGAAAGTGTCACACTGGTTGTGACAGGTGCCAAAGCCTTTTCAATTTTCTCATCAGCTTTGCAGTCTGATGGCTCTGGGTTTGACAAACCTCCCTGAGTCACACTCACGATCTGCTTTTTTTCAGAAACGTGCTTAGAGACCTCACTCAAACCAGACTCTGAACTTGCAGGCTGGGGAATGAGGGGGCTCTGTGGTGTTGTGATTGCAGTAGAAAAGTCTGTTTTCTTTGAGTCCTGGAAGTGTGACAATGCTTTTTGAGGTACTTCATCAGCAATCAGCTCCTTATCTGTCTGGTTTCCTGAGATATCTTGTTGAAGAGTAGAACTGTCCTTCTCTTGATTTGGCTGAAGCTGATTGACTATGCTGTAACACAGCTCAACCTCCTCATCAGAGTCAGTGTCCTGAGTATCTTTACAGTCACCTTGAGGCTTTTCAATTTTCACAGCAACATCTGTAGCAGAATCGCTCTCAGATTCGCTATCATCTAACATATTGTACATGCCTGGTTTTTCTTCACACCCTTTCACGGAAAGGTCTGTGTTTTCATCCGAGAGCTGACTATAATTCCTGGAGTAACTGTTCAGAAATGTCTTCCCTGCTGGTAAAAGGCAACCTTTAGTCCCTGAATCCAAGACAGAAAAATCCAAAAGATTTGGCTGTAGTGGTAGGGTAATCACACTCTCATTGTTCTCCGGATTGCTGCTGCTCTTTTCTGCACATGGAGGCATGTCAGCAGTATCAGAAACAGTCTGTGATCCTGACTTTGCATTGTTTTCAAATATGTTTAACTCATTTATGATGTCGTCAATATATGTAACAGGCACCTCTTCAGTCTGGATTGCTTCCATCTCTGTAGAATTTGGTTTTGTAAGGGAAATTTCTTCATTTTCAACAACAGTTTTGTCCATGCTTGTTTCCTCCTCTAAGGGAGCTTTTGATGTCTCCATCTTAGCAGACTGCTCGGTGCCAGAAGTCATCATCAAAGTAGAGAGTCGATCTACAGCTGCAGAAATGTGAAAGGATTAGGTTGCATACAATTATTTCACACAAGCCATTAATGCTCAGCTGAAGATAAACGCAATGATGCGGATGCTATCAAGTCATACGTGTTATACATAAAAGCAATGTTTCTTTCTTACATTTTCTCTCAGATCATTCATCCCTTATTAAAGAGAAACATCTTTGTCATTAAAAAAACTATTTTAAGGCGCCATCAGCATATCTAGATATTCCTTACTCTCATAACTACTTTATCTATACCTCTACTATTAGTTTCACTGTAGTTACTGAATAACATGCTTTAGGTTGAATCACCGGTCTTAAAACTAATCTTCCTAATGAAAACCACCACACAAAGTTTCAAATTTCAGTTAGTCCCTTGTAACATTACCAGTAAGCACAAGTCTGAGAATATCCAAGCACAAACAAGAGTAAGATTGTAATTAGATTGCCAGTAAGATTGAGGCTAGATTGTACTGAGTGTAGTATTTGTTGTGCTTTAAATATTGTCAAAAATAGCTTACTTCCGACAGTTCACATTTCCATAAAATTTCCTGTTTCACTGCTTTGAATTGCAGATGATATTTACACACAGAACCACTGCTGTGGACTCAGCCTCCGGAGGAAGCGGGCTATTTTTCTTTTTGCAAACCTCAACCATACTGAGTGTTAACTGAAACGTGAGCTAGAGATTCATGTACATTTGGAAAATGGCTTCACAATGTACAACTAGATGTAACACAATCTTAGTTTAAGCCATATCCAATGCAAAAAATATATAGCTTGTGTGTTTTTGAATTTGTTATGACTGCTAAATGCCTGGGAAGCTACTTTTGCTACAAATACTTATCTGAGAGACTGACTGCATTCAATGGTTAAGTGATCCTTTCTAAAGTTACATATATTAGTTAGGGCTACATTGCATTGTACATATGCATTGTATTCAGACTTCATGAATGAGCTTCTAGTGAATAAGACTCATAATTAAAACAATTATGGCATATAAGAAATGTAATGACAATAAACACATGTATTCCAATGAGCATGTATTAATGAATATGAATTAACTGTTAAAGTATACAATGCATTTGGGTAAGTATACAGATCAGAGGAATTGGATTAATGAAAGACTATGTTATTTTGTTAGTTGTTTTTGCAAGTTCGTTTGCTTCATTTTGTTAGTTAGTTTGCATTGAGTAATGAAAAAGCAAGTAATTTTCCTTAATTATATACAATATTAGTTAATCAGGCATACCTGGCCGACTGTGTGTTTTTCTCAGATTGTGACAAAAATATATACAGAAATATAAACCAAATGTCTATGCATGACTTTTTTTCAGACCTTTAGTCATTCCCTAAACTATATTTTTGTAAAAAGATTTTAAGGCATATTATTCGTATTCAACAATATACTAAATAATACTCCAATACAACATTGTTAATGGATGAGTCACCCTGTGTATGGAAATGGTACTGCAGAAAATATATTTTTAAGTATAAAACAGTAGCTATAATGACACAATTCTCCAAATGTTAATAATACATTGCATTCCTGACCTGTTTATGGGCCACAGGAGCATTTGTGGTTGGTCATGTGGGCCTTGCTTTATAAACTGGGAACCTTTGCTATAAAAAAATCTAAACAATAGCAGACAATCTACATAGGCCTACTACACCATGGCTAAGCCATTCTACATGAGCACAGGGACTAAACTCTATGGCCACTATGACAGTGAATGAATTCATAGTCACCACTGTTACAAAGCCAGTTGACTGCAGTTCCGTGGGAGGTGGAGGAGAAGGGCACTGCCAGCAAAGGAAAGTCTGTTGTGCTCCAATGTCTTTAAGGCAGCATGGGGAAAGACAGACTGTTCTCTTTATTACAGCTCACAATTGTGACTCAGATTATAAGAATTAAGTGTCTCTCGTGACTCAGTGGTTATATGCTCAATTATTGAATTTGCAGAAACCTAATGAGAATGTCTTTCCAGTTCGGAAAGATTAATTCTCTTGGAGCACTACAGACTACTAAAAGGGCAGATAAAGCAACCATCTATAGCAATTTAAGATGATAATTAACAAAGCTGGCACCCATTCTAGTTAATATACGATTATACTAAAATACACTATTAACGGTCCTCTTATTATTTCTCAATATGCACTTTAAAGCAATGCTGCATGTTAAATTCTAAATCAGTCACTGGTTATATTGTTAGCATGCTGTAATAAGCATATGAGCATACTTTTTTCTTTAAAGAACACTTCAAATAATAAAAGTATTGCTACCACCGGTGCCAACTCACCTGAGACTGGCTTCTGAATCTCTAAGGTCAGTGTGACTGGCAAGTTGTACATGAGATCACAAATTTCCTGATAGGATGAGGTGCATACTGGAGTGTCACCAATGGCCACTATTTCATCTCCCACATTCATTCTCCCCCTGGCTTCCTAAAAGACAGAAACGAAAGAAGAGGGCAGTGACTGTTAAAATAGCAGGTCGTAATTTTTGTATGACAATATTGCAAATCACAGTTTTTCAGAATCATATGATGTGTTGATATGTGGTAAGTGCAGTTGACTTTTTTAAATGCAGTTTCATAGCTACTCTGCTTTTTAGTTTTAATGAAGATATATAGAGTGAAGTTATCTCTGGTTTTTACTCAATTACTCAAAAAGAAATATATAAATGAAGTATTTGTTAAAACATAAAGATTATTCCTATACGTAGCAGACCTTCAATTAATTTGATTTGCAGAGCTATATTGCAGCCCCAAACACCTTTACAGTGGTGTATATCCACATTTTTATGATAAATGCCATATTGTACTTTTCCTTCAACAGCACTTTACCCTCTCAGCAGCACCTCCAGGCCTCAGTCCAGTAATCAGCACCTTCAGAGGAGATGACTTGATCTCCAGGTCAAGTCCGAAGGACTCAGACTCACTTCGCGTTAGAACCACAGTCTCAATAGTGCAGATGCCTGCCAGTTCACTGGGTTCACCTTTCCTGCAGTGGTGCTGGGTTCTCCCTCTCTGAGAAGCTTGGGTGTGGGCACCCACGGGGGCTGCAGTGACGTCCTCAGTCTTGGGTTTCTGTGCAAGGTTGGGGCATTCAATGCTCATCATGCTCTTAACACGTGTTACAGCTTTGTGCTCAAGCTTGGGTGAGCGTTTAGCCTCTTTCCTTGTGCCCAGGCTGGCACTGTGCTCAGAACAGCAAATGGGCATAAAAGGCAGTTCAGCAACGTTACCTCCTCCTTCCACTGACTCCAGCGAGCTGCTGTAAAATGAAGTGACCGCTTCGAGCCGGTTGCCCTCACTGCTGTCTTGGCTTTCATCGTCCACTTCCAACGAGGACGTTGCCACGACAATGCCCGAGTCATCCTCCTGGTGGCGAGCAGCATCAGAGTTGGCATGTTTTGGGTGACAGAAGGGTCCTACCTCTTCATCTTCATCACTTGCCTCATCTTCATAGCAAATAACACAGCGCTGACGTAACAGGGGGCTACGAACTGAGGTGGGGCTGCTGGTCACGCTAGCCTGCCGCTCTGTGGTTCGATGAACAGGGCCGGAAGATCTTGCACAAGGGCTACCCTCTTTATAAGCTGTAGACAAAAGAAGACAGGAAAAAGCTTCAGTGGGCTTACTACTGAGCTCCATGTGATTTATAAGAAAATCGTGATGATTTTCAGGCATCCAAGTCATTTCAGAATGCAGTACCTAGTCTAAATGAAAGGGTTGTGGTGAAGATGTTTCACCATTTAATCATTTCCAAGCTAATGATATAATTCCAGCTGGCTGAACTCACTAGACAGTGAAAAAAAATATTTCTGTGTTTACTGTGAAAATGAGGTGCTGTCGACTCATCGAGTGAGGTACTGCAGCTCCTGCTGTTCTGAAGCACACCATCTTCACTAGAGCCAATCACTGAAAGAGATGATTGGCTAGGGACGTCATGGGAGAAGTACTGAGAGAGCTCAGCCTCAGAGCTTAGAGAAGCTTGCTGTAGGGAAAAGATTTTGAAACAGAACAGAAAAAGCTGAAACTTTATAAAAAGCTCACAAAGAACCTGAGAAAAGATACCACATTTTTTGAAATACTTCATCAAAAAAGGGAGTGAAGTGAGTGATCATGATGATCATCTTAAAAACTCTTTTTTAAAGAGCTTTTTGTAAGAGCTGCTTATTTACTCTGCTGGCCGGCTCTAAAAACCTCTTCATCGTCCAGCTGAGGGCCTGGCTGCTGTCACCTTGCCTGGCTTTCATCATGGGAGAAGGGCTTTTGGATGATTGTCCTGCACAGAAAAAGCACAAATTGATGTCAGTCAAATGCAAATTGTGAGTCCAAATTAAAACAGAACGACCTATGTGTGTATCTGAACCATAAAGCAAAAAAATAATAAATAAATAATAACTTTTGGACAAATCCAGTCACTGAGCATGATGATGATGACTCTTCCAATAACAATTCAAAGCTAAAGTGTGTGATTTCAGAAACACCAGCACAGTAGCACTATATTTTGTGAGTTATTGGAACAATCAAATTGTCTGCTTGTCCTGGAAGAGAAAATTGCTGAGAATGAGACCATTTTTAAAATTATGGTGGAGAAGCTTACCCAGACTGTAGGAAGAATGGCTGCCCATGCTATCTCTGTGAGTAGAGCGAGCGATCACCTCATCCATCTCCTGCTCAGACATCTGACATGTACAAACAGTTAAAGTTATTTTAAAATGTTTGCCTGTTGTAAAAACCCATTGCATATGTATGTGGATGTACATAGTAGTTGTTAAACCTTCAAGATGAGCTTTAATGGTCAGTGACACCACTCCTAAATATCTGCTTTTTTGTCATATCCAAGTTGTTAGGTAATCTCAAGTAATCTCCTACAGAAAAACTATTTGAGATGCTGTTGCCACAAGGTGGCACTACACACACCACTTGCAATACAGCATTGAGTGAATAAATGATGTGCTGAGTGATTGTTTATCTAATATTGCTTGCTTATGAGTAAAAAAAATAAATAAATAAATAAATAAATAAATAAAACAATATACAGTTCTCTGAAATGTTTTCGGCATGTCTAAAAAAATCTTTAGAAAATGTTATAAACATAAAAATATATTACTATAAGGAGTACTAAACAGAATGAAATACAGTGAATCCAACCTAATGCTTGGAATTCTAATTATTTTTCTTTTCATCTTAAACACCAAAGCAGAAGACATGAACACAAAACGCTTATAAGAATCATTCATCTTCATTAACCACAATGCCTTGGTCAGGATTACAGTGTATCTAGATCTGGAGCCAGTTGCAGGAACACTGCATGAAGCATGTTCATCGCAGGGCACCATATATACAAAAAAAAACATTCACACAGTCATTCAAATCTACATGGAATTTAGCATAGCCAATCAAACTACCAGCAAGTTCTTGGGAGGTGGGAGGAAACCAGAGAACCCACAGGAAACTCTTTGGTAGAACATGCAAAACTCTGAATGGACAGTAATCCAAAAAAGGCAACTTTGGATCGTTGAGGTGGCAGTGCTACCCACTGCCCCACCATACTGCCATATAACATAAAATGTATATAAAAAATGAGGGTGGTAGCACTGCGCTGTTGCCTCTCCTATCTTCCCCATTGATTCTACTCTTTGAAATATTCCTGTGCTGGCAAAGCCCATGTTATATTAGCCCATCTAGATCTTCATGAAGGAAATAATAAGGACTTTTTAAATTCTCTTTTTGATTAATATATTCAAAACCAACATTTATATACTTCTATCATTGTTATATAACTGTTTGCTGTTTACATGTTACATATGGTTGAGCCACTCACAACAACCATAAAACCCCTAAACTACTCCCAAAAGCTATACATTGTTACATATAATCATTACATAAGAGACTACACAGCTTTTTATTTCTGTCTATGTTTCCGTTAAGAAATGGGAAAGAAAGGGTTCCTAGACAGATTTTATCCTGGCCTCAAAGCAAACAGGAAGTGATCATGGGAGTGAATAAAATGCCAGACTGTCTAGAACAATTCAAAGACAAGTCTAGTTTATCACTTATTACAGCCACTACAAACTGTACTTGCTTTAACACAGCTGACACATCAGTTATTAAGCATCTTAGCTAATTACAAAGCCCTTGAATTTGGTAGAATAAGGTGTGTTGGATTATAAAACCTGGAGCTAAAACCTATACAACATGGTACATAATGTTAGCTATGTTTACTACATCATGAGACACTTAATGCTCAAAACCACCTGTTTTTTAAATGCTAATGCACCTAGACACATAAGCTTATGGTCTGAAGACATTAAAGGTCAGTGTACTTGAACTCATTTCCTTCTCTTGTCACATGGTAAGTGTTAAGGCCGGCTTCACGTCGCTAACCTCATGCTCCATTAGTTTCAGTAATCATTTTTATGGAGACCAAAGAGTCAGCATATTCCAACCACAAACCCCTTGTGGTGTACTCCACCATGGGCTGTTCCTCAACATCTTCATTCATTAGAGGGAGGAAAACCTGAGCTGCCTGCACACAGGCCAAAGGAATGTTGTTTACTTTTCTAGCAGGCTTCAGTTTTTCATGCAGCAGGATGATTAAAACGTTAGCAGGTGGACGCAGCCTTTTCACTACTGCTCATGTGGCAGAGGGGGAAAAGATGCTGACGGAGACTGCCTGGGTGGAGCAGGTATGAAATGCTTTTAAGTTGCAGAAAAGTTCGTCTTGTTGATTTAGGTCTTAAAGAGATCTCACCTCTTGAGGTGTTTTTTTTTTTACTATGTCTGCTGTGTGTATGTGTAAACCTTTTTATTTATTTTTTTTGCAAACGCACCTTAGGATTTGGATGTCGACTGATGATGAGGCTTACAGGGCCAGGTCCACACTCGCTCAGGATCGCATAGGCTTCACTTAGTGCAGCATGCCGTAGGCTTACAGAGTCTACCTCCAACACCTGGTCCCCTCGACTAAAAATAAAAATACATGGTAATAGAGATCACCCTTTAAAAAAAAAAAAAGAGCTTTCCACTTAAAACTTTAAAAGGTGTGCAAAGGTTTGGACACTGATAAATAATGTTTGAGAATCTCAGCAAAAAAACATAAGTGACTATATGTGTCCTTGGAGAGCTACACTTTCACACTATGATACAGCATTCAGAATCTCCAGCCATAAAGAGCCCATTCATGCTGTTTTAGTATTTAGTGCACATTCAATTTAAGTTAAAAGTCTAAGACATGCCATGACATGCATGACAACACACACACAACCAAAACCATGAGGAGTACACGGACACACTCACACATACAGGCACACTTTACGCTGTACATAACAAGTAAAGATTTACATGGCTGGCCTCTTTTCCCTTGTGGCTCTAGTTCCTGCCTCTCCCTTCCTTAATTAAGTAAAACTGAGCATAGCTGACAGATGAAATGTAAGCCGTATCTGCAGCATGGTAAACACCCGCGCCATTCACCTTTTTAACACACTCCAATGGATGAGGATAATTGAAAACTCTAAATATATTTCTCTATGTCAGTAATGTATGATACTGTACATAATGGAGACACTACATGAGGCATGATGTAATATTCAAAGTTATATATTCACACATCAGTCCTATTATCCTGACTGCAATAATTAATTTGAGTGATTTAACTGTATACAGCACTAGGTGTGTCCCAGTATAATTACAGCTTAGTGAATTACTATAACTTTTGGTAGATGAACAGCAGCTAGGCATATTAGCAGATTTGTTTTGCAACACCTGAGTCTACCATCCATCTTGGCCACAGATCCTGGTGCCAGGCTGTGAATGTAGATCCCAGGAGCGCTGTTCTCCAGCGTTAAACAGCAGGCACCGATCCCTAGCCCCACGCCAGCCTCTGAAACACACACACACACACACACACACACACACACACACACACACACACACACACACACACACATTATAGTGTGTTGCAACCACCTGTGTAAACAAACTCATTAGCCTGTAAATAAGCAAGACACTTAATTGTAAGCATTTTAGCAATAACCATTTCAGAAAAATGCAATCTGGGAATAATTAGTAATTATTGTGAAACTTTCTCATGAATAAACTGGCTTGATATGTAAATTTTGATCATTATATAAGCACAAACTCTGAATGCACGCAAATTATGTTGAGTAATATTTTACCAACAATATTACAACTGTTTAATATGTAAATATTATGTATATAAATCTCGAATATGGAAAAATTCGGATCATATCTGCTCAACTTTATCCTTAAATAATAATAAAAAAAAACATAAAACATGCTTTTACATTACATCGATCTGTCTGTATAAGAACTCCCAAAAGAAGCTAAAATTTAATGCCAAATCCACACTTCAACATTACAACATTTAATACGGACTACTTAAACATGAGTATTATGAATCAAAATGGTTCACCCAACATAGATTTAAATAGTCTCTAATTAAAGCTAATAATCTGCGATTTAACCTCATATTCATGGGGTCCATAGTCATTTTAACACACTCTCTGTTGAGACAGTCTTGATTTAAAAAAAAGGCTCTTTTTATTCATTCAGTTTCGTGCCTATGAATAAAAGTTCAGGCTTTGGCAGGACAGATTGTTCAGGAGCACAGATGGGTCTTGATTTAACCACCCAGTCATTCACACACAATAATGAGCCTGTACCACTAAAAGCAGATGTAAAATAAATGTCCTCAATAGAAAACGATTTCCCTGGACGTTAATAATTTCTAATTCTGAATGAAAATATGAAGTCCGTAAGTTTCATTGTGACCAGGAATTTTCAGAATAACTAAGACAGAGGTGAATGGGTCTTACCGAATAAAGAACTGTTTAACAAAGGACGTTACGCATGAGCCTGATTTATGAGTGTTTCCAAAAAGCATTATTAACAGCAATTGAATGAAGGCACTGTAAGTACTTTTTATTTTTGTCTCCAGTCTAATCTTTGTGGTGAAAAGCAGTACATGACGATAGTTAAACAGTTGATTCACAGTCATGGGGTAAATTCCATAACATAGTATTAGTGACTGAAAAAGTATAAACAGGTGTCAATAGATCGTATCTGTGCCTATTAGCTGATGTTACATCATGACCATGACTAAGTTACATAATCGTAACGTATCATAAGCTCATGTCATGATATCGCCACATCAAACCATCTGAGTCTCTGATGCTAAGCGACAATTTATAACAGAAATCGCTGAATAGATAGAACAAGTTTTTTTATTTTCTAAATGGCAGGTTGTCATGAAGAGAAAAAAAATAATATTAAGGAAAATTAATATTAAAAGAAATTCTTGCAAGGAAAGACACTCATAGAGTCACAGCATGAGAATTCCCTTGACTATTATGATGACTTTTATGATACACAAACTTTTCAGTACATATTGTGGGGCACTGTTGGATATTTTTCTTGGATCTTTAGATATTTTTCTTCCTTCGTGTTATTCTTTAAATTGTCATGTAATTATAGTGTTTATTAACAAAACTATGAAAAAAAACCACACAAAGTTTAATCATTATATAAGAGCTTCTCTTATAAGTCTCACTTGTGCTCACTCTCACTCTAGCCCGGTCAGGAAATAAAATATTCTGTAGGCAGGTGTGTTAGCTTTTCCCTCTCTGGTGTTCTCCCAGGGCCTTCAGACTTGTCCAGGTGAATAAATCTCATTTTTCATATATACATAATGCTCTTTCCATCATGATGTGAGCAACTAGTAGTATCAAGTACATCAAGTGGAAACCCCTCAGTGGGCAACTGCATCTAAGTCTACACAGTCTCCAGTGGATAATGTGTACACGCATATTTTGGGAGGTTGGAGGAAACCGGAGAACCAAGAGAAAACCAATGGGGAAGTAGCAAGAACATGCAAAACACAGACAGTAACTCAAGCTTAGGATTGAGCCAGGGACCCTGGATACCACTGTGCTGCCAAGTTTTTATTTAGGCAAAGAGCGAATTAAAAAACATACTACTACTCCTACTACAACTAATAATAATCATCATCATCATCATCATCATCATCACCAGTTTGGCAAATGGATCAGTGAACAGCCTCCTCTGCCTTTCTGAGGTTGAACTGCACGGATCGGCACACAAGATCCAACTAAAGAAGTACTCAATGAATAATGAATG
The DNA here is from genome assembly GCA_030068235.1 of Notoglanidium macrostoma. Taxonomy (NCBI): domain Eukaryota; kingdom Metazoa; phylum Chordata; class Actinopteri; order Siluriformes; family Auchenoglanididae; genus Notoglanidium; species Notoglanidium macrostoma. The sequence goes on from JAQQZR010000014.1 coordinate 10,999,535, forward strand.
GGTCCGATTATTCATTAATTTATGAATGACTTTATATACGTAGTTAAGTCTTTCAGGAAACACTCATTATTTAAAGCATATTCTGACAACAAAGTTAATAAAGAACTTACAAAACATTTGAGGAAATACACCCCGGGTCAGAAAGCGCCTCCAGGTGTAACTGTGCAACCTTGACTCTTGGACATTAATGTTACTAAGAGTCTTATGTTGATGAAGTACATGATTCCAAAAAACAATATCCAATTACTGTAGAGTGGTTTCATTTGAATGGAGCAGTTGTTGCAGTTTCTTGCCTTTTGGGGAATGTGAAATGGGTTGTATTAAAAAATGAAATTCTCAGAAAAGGAAAGAAGAATGAAATCTACTCTGTACTTAATATTTGAGGTATGCTTTTTGGATACAAGATGCTACATTATCATCGTTCACTTAACATGTAATAGACTTACTTTCCAGAATTGTTTTGCAGGGTATTTTGAACCTAGATTTCAAGCTATTTACCTGTATGATTATGGAGATATTGCAGGGCTGTGCTGTGTCAATATTGTCAAACATTCTAGGAGAAATTAATCCTATGATGATATAAAAACTTTCATAGTTAAACCAGTAAGTAGTAATCCTAGGGCTTATGGTACATGTCAGTTATATAATTTGTGAACCCTTCTCACTACTTGGCTGACTTCTCATCTGTCTGAGAATCATCTTGAGCAGAATTATGTGAGACAGGAAGCTCTCTAAGATGGAAATTAAATTTGACGTCACCGTTAGTGCTTTTAATGATAACAAAATGAGGTGTCATTTTACTGCAGTAGAAGCTCCTGACAAAAGGAGATATAAGATAACTAAGTCTGTGACAGTAAATCATGTTGTGACCAAGACTTCTCTCACACAATAAAAAATCCTAATAAGAATACCATTAATATTATCAACAGGGGTGCGTAAGGGATTTCCTGTGGCAAATTTATGACCAAGATAAGACATTGTTATGCTCATGGTGTCGGCAGGCGGGTGAGACATTTTCTGCACGCAAAAAGTAAAAAACTGGAGATTTTTTCATAATGATCAACTATCTGAGTTGACATTTTCCATTCTGTCTCACTTTTTGAACAATTTTAAACAATTCTAAAGCTTAACCATGGACTTTTCTATCTCAGTGCTTTGTAGTGAAATTGATGTGTGACCATGATATATCCTGGTATAGATGAAGACAGATAAAAAGGTTTAATAAAATAGTAATAAAGTTAAATTCACTTAACATATGCATATTCAATTAAACAACAGTTAAGTCCAACAGTTAGATAAACTCTTTGTTATGGGTTCCCAAGTTTGCGCTCTGGTCCCCACGGCAACAAATAGCATGTGGTCATGTATATTTTGTTTTCTGCTTTAGTCCTGTCTGCACCACCTCACTGCTTTGTTGGCTGATCGTGTTCACCTGTTCTGTGTTAGTCCTAGATTAATTCAATTAAGGCTAAGGTTAACCCTCTGTATGCTTATATCCTCTGTGTGTCATTGTTCATTGTGAACTCATACTCATACTTCAAGTCCAACGAGTGCAAGCCTTGTTTTCCATGTATCAAAGTATTTTCTGATTTTATATTTTCCTAGTTTAGACCTTTGTCTGTTTCTCTCATTTCCTTTCATTCTCTGCTCATGTTTTATTCCCTGCTATATGAACTTAAATCCCTGGATTTGTCCCAATAAAGCTCACAGCACTAAAGGTGGTCACTAAAACTTATTATATAACCAATATATTATACATCTACAAATGCTAAACTTTTTGCAACATCTTAGAAAATTATCTACCATGCATGCATTTAATAATCTATTTTTAACTACCTTTATTTAGTGTAACCTCCATGATGATGCGGTCTTTAGGGCCTGGCCCCTTGCGGTACTCCCCTTCATCAAAGCCTGGTGGTACAGGGGTGCTGCTGCTGGTGTTGGAATTGGGTGAGCTGGATCGGCTAAGCAGGGTGGGTGTCGGGCATGGGGTCAAACTCGGACTCCTCAGACGAGTTCGCACAGTTAGTGTAACAACGCCTTTCTTTAGTTGCTGTTTTTTAGAAAGAAATGGTAACAGGAAATGAATTTGAACACCCACAGTCACATCTAGTAAAGATCTTAGCACAATCCTAAAGATTTCAACCCAGCAAGTAAGCTCAACCAAAACTGAGGTTAAGAAGTAGGATTAACTTTTTTTAGGATCTGGATGTGACCGAGGACTAATTCCCCTGTCAGCTTTTCACATGGCTGCAGCTGTCGGAAAGAATGACTAAAGATTTTACCTTGAATGTCTGAATGGCCTGCTGATGTGTGAGGCCTTGAAGAGAGTCTCCATTCACTTCTAGGATCTCATCCCCTGAATAAGATGGAATGAATAGGAGAAATGACTATACTAACACAAAATGTGTCAGCTAAATTAAATATTGTTTTATACTGATTAAATGACTCATCATGAACAATATTCAGCTGTGAATTTGTTTTAAATCATTTATACTGTATATCGATATACTGCATCTTTATCAGTATATTTATATACTGAATAGCATTTTCAGACAGGGTATCATTTGTGTGTTCAACAGTTTATTTTAGTAAATCCAAAAGTAGCATCACAGTAGTTCATTTCAGGGGTATTCAATTACAATTTGTAAGATGGTAATTCCATAACGTTCTTTGCTTAGAAATGTCTGGATAGGCAGCTAGCATGACTGAATGGGAAAAGCAGTTACTTTATAATGCTTAAACAAGCCATGTGGTCAGTCAGTTCACAGACCATAGGACAGGCGTCAGTGACAGACACAAAGGCTAGCGTGCCTGCAGGTTTTCATTCCTACCAAGCAGGAGCCACACCTGATTCCACTTGTGTAATCAGTTCATCTTGGTCTCCAATCAACTATAAAGTGTACCTCCTGTTTGGCTGGAATGAAAGTGTACAGTCGCCACGGCCTTTGTTGAAAAGACTGAAGACTCCTGCCATAGAGGGTAAAAAAAATCTGTGTTCTGATCAGCTACTTTCAGCTAAATAATTTGTATAAATGTATGTGATTGGATACGCAACAGAGGATCTGCTACAGAAGCTATGCTAGTTTGTGTTTTGCAAACTACATGTGTTAAGAGAAGTCAGGAACCAATGACAATATATGGAGCAAAATCTGCAAAAACATGACACAGTATGTAAAAAAATACATAGAGCATAAGGCTGAGCATATATTGTAAATAATAAATAGAAAATGAAGTATATGTAGTTTTACTCTCATTGGTAACCTGACTTTTCTGTCACCCTGTAGAGTCGCTGAAAAATGACCAGGGTTTGTTCATTCATTGATTTACTCTGCTACAGTACTTGGTTCGCTCTGCTGAAATACTTTGTTGGGTTACATCCAGGCCACGCACCATCACCTGACAAACCCTGCACTAGATCATTCTCATTATAGCGGCTCACTGTAGTATCCCTGGTAGCTCTTACCCTCCTTGAGTCTACCATCTGCTGCTGCTGCTCCATTGGGGAAAATGGTCTTGACAAATATCCCCATTCTACCTCGTGCAGAATCTTGGCCTCCGACAATGCTGAACCCCAGACCCTAAACATGAAGGAAAAGTCAGAGGGATTGATGTGCATTAGTACTTGAGTTGAGCTACAACTAGGTAGGAATTTCTTTTTTATTATTTGTATACATAGATTAGTTATGCTATGAATTCCTATTATCAGCCCAAATTGATAATTGGGTGCAATCTGCGGCCAATAAAGTTGACTAAATAAATAGATCCTAAATAAATAAAATAAATAAAAAGGATCCTAACAGCTTAAGCATAATCTTTATTCATCATCTATATTTAATAACTGACAACCTTTTATTTATGACTGGCTCTTATAGGACAAAGATGTGTCTAGTGTGTCTTATTTGTTAGAAGAGTGTCCAGAGTGGCCACTCACCTTGCCTTGTCCTTTCATCAGGACAATGTTGGAGATAATAGACGGTTGGGCCAGTCGCCATGGTGACTCCACTTGAACAGTACTTAGAGACCGCGATGATTTCTTCATGATTTGATATTCCTGGGTGAGGTGACAAAAAAAAAGCAAGAATAAAGAACAAGAATTACCAGACATGCATCAGCTTTCAGCATGATCCACAAAGCAAGCAAGCAACAATATCAACCTGGTGCTTAGGTTCGGAGATGCTCTGATTTAGACCTGTAGCACAGAGCCTATTCTGAGACGTATCGGATGACATGTAATACATAAAATATATATTGACTGTTTTGTAGCAAAGTATTCAATTTTCACCATAATGTAGTTAATCTGTTACATTTGGATTTTATGCTTTGAATCTCATCCTGCAATTATTTACACAGCAATCAGTAAAGTAAAGGTGCTCATTATCACTCTTGCCTGCACTCACTGGCTAATGTTAAAACCAACAGAGGGGTTTCACAATTTTCCAGCTCCCTTTTTTTCAAGAGTGTAATTGTAAGACTGCAATATAATAATTAAACTTGCTACCAATACAAGCTGACGAAATGGTTGCCGGCGTCAAAGACATAATAGAAGTGAATCTAAAATCATTTTCCCTATTTGTTTCACTGTGTTAGATCTTGACAATTGTAGTAATTAAAAGATCCATCCAAGGGGACTTAATCCATTCATTAGAGCACTGGTTGTCAATGCAGAGTCTGAGTCCCAGACAAAAATCCCAGATTTTAATTTTGTTACAGAAGTGTAAAACAACCCTAGAAGTGAATCTAAAATCATTTCCCCTATTTGTTTCACTGTGTTAGCTCTTCTATTATAGAATTCTAGCTTCTATTATAGAAGCTATTATATCTATTATTGAGTCCCTACAGCTATTAGCCCGTTTGACTGGTCCTTTGAATTCAACTGGGTTTAATCCAAACCTCAACAACTCAAAAAACATGTAGGGCTATGCATAATGTCAACTTGAATGTGTTCTGTTGGTGGAAAGTCCAGGAATAAAAAGTGCAATGGTTCCAACAATCATGCAGTGTTATTGTACATATTTAAATGCTGAGCCTAACATTTGAATAGGATTATGTTCATAAAATAATTCTGAGGTGTGTTCAAATGAGCAAACAAAGGCAACTATTCACAAACATTTTCAAACAGTTTTTCATTTGGTTTGCTTTCACTGTGAACACACACAAACGGTCTGAGGAGGTCGTTCTCTGTAAACAAACATGGATGCTGGATAATGTGAGACGTGTGCCCAGATGGAAGTTATCCCAGAAAACATATGCAAGTGTTCGATTAAATTTAATCTTCATGTTGATACATTTTCTGAAAGCTTGTTTTTGTATAATAACGTTATCAATCATTAGCATTAGCTAAGCAAGTATATTGCTCTCTGGGGTTGGTACTTCAGGCTAACTCGCATACATCACATTCAGCCAAAGCTACAGCTGTATTAGGAATTTACATTTTTAAATGATACCTTGGTTAGTATTAGTAGTCTAGAGGATTAATGTCATAATGCAGGTTGACTGTAGGTGTGTCAACTTACAAAGACACAAACATTTCAAGTCACTAAGGTTCGAATGAGAACCAGAGGATGAACTGACCTGTCGGATTCCTGAGGTGTCCAGCTGCTGTGGGAGGGAATGTTTCCGCCTACCGCGTGCTGGTTTCTCCGCTACATCACTTCCTGCTTCGCCATTTTCAACTATCAGCTCGTCATCCTCTCCGACAGACTCTAGACGACTGCCACCACCTGATTATAACAAAATCGTTGTTGTGTACAGTGATAATCAGTGATAAATATGTATATAGTGAAAACATGCCAAAGGGAGATGGACTAGTCAGAATCCCTCAATCCAAATGTCTTGGAAATTGCACACGCTCTGCTTTGATAACGTTAATTGTTCCTGACCTTGGGATCTGCTGCGGAATTTCATAGGTGTTGGACTGCGACATCCCTTGGGTCCCTCGGGTCGGCCATGCTCTTCCAGCTTATCCAGCTCTGTGAACTGATTGAGGACAAAAAGAATTATTGACACAGCAGTGAGCCCAACAGGAAATCCAAAGCCATTACATCAGTGCTAAATGAATTCCTTGTGGTGACAAAAGAGAGAACACTTCTTCTTTTCTTGAGCAACTTCCTGAGAAAACAAAGAAATGGATTTTCTAGCCTTTTGTTGGCTCTGTAAATGCTTGTGGAGTGTCTTAGGAATGTAGCACGCTCCTGATGCTGAACCTTGTTTCATCTGAAGCTCCATATACACAGGTACACTAGGATAAATGACAATCGTGATCTGCACACTACAGAAATGTCCCTTGCGCTAATGAACCAGTATGCTAACACCAAAGAATTGGGGAATCTCAACCAATGTGGACAAACTGCAAAAATTCAGAGCACCTCTAAGGGGAGAGTTAGCGCTAATTAAGGATTTCAATTTGACTTGTTTCATCATCTATTTTTTCACATGGTTTAACAAAACCTAGACCTGGATAAAATCTAAAACTCTGGTTCAAAGCGTAACCAAAAATGAATTCATACTCTCTACCATGATGGAATTATCTACTTAAAAAAGGAAACAGCAACAATCTTGAGATTAATAATTATCAGCATTTCTGAGAGAGAAACCTGAGATGGACTAGGGGCCATCTTATATATGCTGCCATTTTGGAAAGTTAAACCACCTCAGATTCGGAGTTAACAGTACCAAGGCAGCAAGAATTAAGTTAATCTAAGTCTATTGTTAAATTAAACCCAAAGAAGCAGGTATTTTAACAAGGTTTAAAGTTTGCAGTGACTGGATAAACAGGAATTCATAAACCCCGGTTAAGGATGTTTTCCCCGGTGCAATGCAGTCTGAAGAAAATTGGCCCTTGCAAAATAAGAGGTTAGATTTAGGGCACTTGGCAGACACCCTTATCCAGAGCAACATACATTTATCTCTTTTATATTACTGAGCATTTGAGAGTTAAGGACCTTGCTCAAGGGCCCAGTAGTGGAAGCTTGGCAGGGCTGAGATTTAAACTCACAACCTTATAAACAGTAGTCCTAACTCTTAACCATGGAATTACCACTTCCCCAGTCTGCTTTTAATACAAAATGAAATATTCTTAAGCAAAAGTCTGGAAGTCTGGGGTGTTTGGGAAGGGCAACAAGAACAAGAATCTCTCATGGGAGAGATGCATGGATTTAGCAGCTTTTTTTTCTCCCTGTATATCCCTATATTGCAAGCAAGCACACCCACTGCATGAGTAAACAAGAACGGTCAAAAGCATTAAACATGCAAACACAATTCATTGTGGTGAGTTCTTCTTTTCATGTGAGTGGAAGATTCTCACTTTAGGTTTAAGGTACTTATGATTTGGTTAGGGCAATTTGGGAGTTTGTATTTGTTGAAAATATAGGTCTGTCTCCTGCATGATCCACCCAGTACAAAAACAGCGCACTTCCATGCCTCACAGGACTTAATTTGACGGTCACAGATGTGTGCCTCTCCTAGTCCTCTCTTTTTTGTTGCTCTCCTCTGCTTTCCTTTTTTCCCTCTTTCTCTTCAAACAGTGATACACCTGACAGTTACAAAAAAAACCTGCCGAGTGAGTGTTTCCTGAAAAACACACACCCAAACACTGTCAGCTGGCACGATTTTAATTTTCCTTACAAAGGCTACGTAGGACAGTAGTGTGTGTGAAAAGGTTGGGACGTGTGGCTCGTGTTTTACTTGATCTGAATAAACAGTATTATCATGCAATGCCTATAAGTACAGACCTTTAACAATAACCTAGGGATTTGCAGAGTTGTAAATGGAAAGCCATTGTAAATGATTCAATTACAGTGGTGGTTGAAGGAATCTAACTTGAAGTTAGGTGGTGCAATGGTGGTTGAAGTTACATACTTTAACCGAGGTTACATGCAAAAGTAATAAACAAATGCAAAGCAAGGGACTTCCTAAGGCAGTCATGAACTGAAAGTGACACAGTATTGTCAGCTCTATGAATCAATGCTACAGTGAGGACAGTATAAATAATAAAAAATCATAAAAAATACAGTCTAGCCACCATGTATCTGTAAACATTTATCAAACCCTGTCCTGTTTTAAGTTCCCTTTGACCCATAAGCATTAGTAGACCTGCCCTCTCAAGACACAAGGAAAGCATGCATTAAGACAATTCTCTGTCCTGGAATCCAGGAATAAATGTCTCCTGTCTGTCCAAACAGCTGAGCTGTCTTCAAACATCTGCACTATACGTTGACGCTACCAGTCAAAAGTTTGGACACACCTTCTAATTCAATTTTTGTCTTTATTTTTATTACTTTAAAAGAGACTGGATAATGATGGACTGTTGTTTCTCTTTACTTAGTTGAGCGTTTGTTGACATAAAAGGTTATTAGTGGAATTTCTTTCCTTCTTAATGCATTTGAGAGCAACAGTAAATAGTAAATG
>JAQQZR010000014.1:11034796-11049756 GCA_030068235.1 Notoglanidium macrostoma
TACCAGGCCAAACAACATGGTTCCTACCCTGCAGTGACCGCTCTTTGAGCTGCGTCTGCAAGAACAATGGGCACATGTAAGAAAACCTCTGTGTTTTTGGTACTCTGACGCAACTGTCTACATTTTTCCCAATGCACTGATTTGATCTTGTGAAAGTCAGTCTAACCTGGATTACCAACAAAAGAAGGAAGTCCACGACAACAGACTTTTTTTTCTTTTTCTTTTTTTAATTTGTGTCTGAAGCCAGTTAAAAAGCTTTGAAAGAAAACAGCTGGTAGTGAATCATAAACAAACTACTTTCTTCCAAGACTGATCTATCCACTAGCAAAATTTCCATGAATTGAAAAAAATTCTTCTTTGCTTACCAGATATGTCCTACATACACAGGTTTAAACAAAAAAAGCGAAATCATGTGGCCTTGGTGACATTTTATATCACTGCCCATTTTAAAATCCATTATCAAGTCTGCAGCAAGACATGTCAGTGTCCAGCACAAAATTATTTTTCAATCGAGGTGACAGCAAAAAGAAAATTATAACCTAAATGTTCATCAAAACCAGACACCTGGTGTAAAGTTGTGCTGTGTGATCTCTTGTGTTCTTCTTACCCTTAAGTGTTGCAGCTCCTTTTCTGCCATGGCGCTGTTTAGTGGCACAGAACCTGAAGAAAAACACAGCCTGAGACACGTACACACTGACTTGACCCTCTATAGCGAATATTCTCAAACGTTTTACACCCACACCCAATCAATATAGATTCAAATCAAATCTATACAATGTTATTCTGGAGATTTATGGAAGCCATTCCTCAAACTTCCACACATATTATACCGACAAAAGTATGCATCCCACTCCAAAAGCATGGGTGTTAATACCGAGTTATTCCCCTTTTTCTGTTACAATAAGCTCCACTCTTCTGTGAAGGTTTTAGGCTAGATGTTGGAGCGTGGCTGTGGGGATTTGTGCTCATTCAGCCACAAGAGCATTAGTGAGATCGGACAGTGATGTTAGTGAGGAGGCCTGGGGTTCAGGCGGTGTTTCAGCTTGCCCCAAATGTGTTCAGGTCAGGGCTCTGTGCAGATGCTGTTTGTGACTGATAAGACCCAAGCAGGAAGCGAACATGTGGGTGTCTGTATCATCTTTTCCAAAAGTCTCCGTTTCAGCACATCCACACTCAAACGCAACCCCAGAGTTTTCACACCAAAACGAGACCAGCAGCGTTTCCAAAACTATCCATTTTCAGTGCTTGAGAACTCCAGTGCAGTATGGACGCCATGTGTATATGTAACAGAAGAGGCTTTTAAAACAAAACACATATTTACATGGATGTAGCCTAAGTCAACTGTGAAATTCCCTGACCATTCCCTGGCTAAAAAGCTGAATTTCCATGACCAGTAATGAACGGAAAAACAGGCCACATTTGTGCTGAGCAGACAAAAAATAATCAAACAGCCACAGTATTTTAAATCCATCAATTTGCTAAACTTACTTAGTAGTTCACGGAGGTTTTCAGTACAAAATGTAAAGTTTTCACTGCTTAAACAGCAAAATAACCTGATAAAGAAAAATACTCCACTTTTATAAATGGCAACTAAAATTTGAACATACTACAGAACAAATTTCCTTGATATCCCCCGACTTTCCATGTCTGAAATAGACTTTTGGGGTTTTTTTTAATTCCATGATACTCCATGACCAGTGGGAATCCTGTTCTTAGTTCCAATGAAGGGAAATTGTAATGCTACAGCATAGAAAGGCATTCTATACACACAGGTGTTGGAAACTTTGCAAAGCCCACATATGGGTGTGACGGTCGGGTGTCCACATACTTTTGGCCACAAAGTGTACAGGTTGCATTCATTATGAAACGTCTTAGTTGTTGTTGTTTTTTTAAGGTACACGGTTTGAATTAAACCCATTTCCTTCAAAGTATAAGAACTCAACTATAACTCGGTTAGTAATGGTGGGTTTCACTACTATACAAAATCTGAAAGGAAAAAAAAACCAGCAGTATTGAAAATATTCTCTCACCTTTCCCAGATGTGTAGGTCATTGTTTTCAGACAGACATCAGGTCCTGCATCATCTAAATTTGAATACTGAAAGAGATGACCGTTATTGCTTATAATCCTAGTAGACTCGCTGTGTTTTAATGTATTTTAGTTAATCAGGTAAGCTTGTAACTGTGTACAGCAATAACGTAATTAAAGTTAAGCTAAGCCTGTAGCTACTATGTGTGTTTAGGCATATTAGCTAATAAGTTAACCTTAGTTAAATATCAGCGCTAGCTAACGTTAGCCAGGAGACAGCTACTCACTTTCTGGAAAATCTGCTCCATCGTGGTTCTGAACGTTTCGTCATTTTTCTTGAACTCCTCTAAAATTATTTTTTGATTCGCATCAGACCGTCTATGATAATCCATTTCAACAAGATAATTAAAAAAAAAAATCAATAAAACGAAGAGATATTATTTAAACCCGCTTCAATAGACGTTAGAGTCATTCACTAATCCGTACATTTTTCAAATTTCCCCCGGTGTGAAGTACTTCGTGTTGATTGGCGGTTTGGAGTAAACGTCGTCTTGCGTCATTTTTGCGCGACGCGATGCTTCGTCGTTCGAAGCGGACGCATTTATTTTCATACGTTAAGGATCATACGTGCGTCTTTAGGGATTTGGAGCTGCTCCGGAGAGCAATTTTATGTTTTGGTTAACTTTAAGAAGGAACTGCTTTGCTTATCAGTTTGATAACGGCTGATAAACAGCGTAATCATGATGAGTTTGCATGCGATGGTGCGCGAGGCTGCTGTTAATCACGGCGCAAAAACTGCTGCCGTCTTCGACACCGGCGCGTCGCGAGCTACCTTCCTGACCTATGATCAACTCTTAGCTTTAGGAAACGAGCTGTGCAAAAATCTGCAGGCAGCAGTAGGGAAGAATGAACAGGTTATCGGTGTGTTCTGTGATGTGAACATCTTCCTTCCGGCTTGGATCTTTGGGTATGTAAGTCTGTCTGATACACTGTCAAATGTCTGTAGACGCCTGACCATCATCATACCCAGATGTGGTTCTTTCCCAAACTGTGGCTACAAAGTTGAAAGCACACAAATGTATAGGATGTCTTCCCTTTTCCTACACTGTGGCCCATATTCCAGCATGACAGCGTCCCTGTGCACAAAGCCAGCTCCATGAAGACATGGTTTGTTAAGGCTGGTGTAGATCTCGAGTGTCCTGCACAGAGCCCTGACCATAACCCCACCTGTGGGATGAACCCAGGCCTCTTCACCCAACATCAGTGCCTGATCACACTAATTCTGTTGTGGCGGAATGATCACAAATCCTCACAGCCACACTCCAAAATCTAGTGAAAGCCTTTGCAGAAGACTGGAGCTCATTATAACAGCAAAGCAGGAACATAGTCGATAATAGGATGTTCAATAAGCACATATGAGTGTGATCATATGTCAGGTGTCCACAAACGTTTGGCTATATAGTGCATGCTCACTGCAAACAGCATGCTGAGCTGCAATTCTATATTGCAGCCATAGCACATTGCTTCAGTTTCCCACCAAATCACTGTCTCTTCACTGGTCAGTGTCCTGCAGGTGCCTGCTGCCTATGTTCCCCTGGACCCAGTCTCACCACCTCTGCTTACTACGAGAATGATGGACAGATGTCATTTGAAGTTCTGCTTGGTACAGAGTACATTGTTGCAGGTATTGAGTCTTTTTAGAACAAGTTGACATTCAGTTATTCCTCTTAAAACAAAACTAACTACAGCGAAACTAACAGGAAAAATATTTAGGGCATTTTTACATGTATAGTTCTTTTTAAACAAACCATCCTCAGTTCTGTTAAAGTGGACCTGAAAGAGAACTAGCTGCAAATGACTTCAGTGGTCACAATACGAGTGGACTCAGAAAGAGACCAGACCTTTTAGCTCTCAGAGCTCTCAATTTGGTCGCATCACAAATCATTTTGTGTAATAGCAATAGTGTAGTGTAATAGCTGCGTTATGCTGAATTATCTCTCCTGTCATCATTTACATGATGCATTCGTTTGGACAAAATGCTATATGCTGTACTTTGGATGAGCTCACGTGAATGATTGGTGTGGATAAAATGCATGCATACATCACATGCATGTATTGAATAAATATTCAAAGACCAACTACAAACACCTTCATAGCAGAATTTACTTTTAATGTGTGCTTTTACAGGTTTTTCTTGCTTTTTCTTTTTGTCCAGCAATTCCAGAGTGCCTTTTCCGGTTTACTGTCAATTGAAGTGTTTGCTGCCTGGTCAGCACATAAGCTCACTTTAGTAAAGCTTCACAGAAATTCGCTGACGTCGCCTGAAGCAAGCAGCAGACGGCCGACTGAAGATAATCCGACATTAAAGACCGAGCAGGAGGACGGGCAGCATCTCAGTGCTGATGATCCTGAACAGGAACACCAGGCAGAAGAGTTAGCATATGTTCTGCACACGTCTGGAACAACAGGGCTTCCTAAAATAGTGAAAGTTCCACACAAGTGCATTGTGCCTAATATAGTACACCTCAGGTGTGTTTGCAGCATGTATTATGAAGATGTGTACTAATCATATTGTTTTATTGTCTGTTTTTTTAAAGACCTCCAGTGTTAAATTTGATCTGTTTTAATGGTTTATTGTATAAGCTTGTGACAATGTGCAGTGATCCTGAGCTGCATAAATGACGATCTCTTCAGCTCGTTATTTCAGATGACCTCAGATGATGTCGTGTTCCTCGCATCACCTTTAACCTTCGACCCTTCAGTGGTGGAGATGTTTTCAGCCCTGTCTTCTGGAGCTTGTCTTCTGATGGTTCCCTCTGCTGTCAGACGGATGCCTAGCAGACTAGCCAATGTGTTGTTTAGACGAAACGCCACCACCGTTTTACAGGTGAATCACTGCAAGGGAGGTTTCAGAGAGGTACTGATGCTTGAACTAAGCCAAAGTTAGTGCTGGCTTAATAAATAAATAAATAAATAAAAAAACTCAGGTGGGATGAAAAGCACGAAAGCACTTTTTCTTTTCCAATACTGATAGTGAAACCTTGAGCTGATATCTACTAAAAACTACTAAGCTTAATCTTTTTTTTAAAAGCTGAAGCACTTCACAGTTAAACTCTTAGTCTTACAGTTAAAGTAGCTTACAATGTAAATCAGATAAGTGTAGTAAAATATGGCTATAATAAAATCAATCCTAACAAAAGAAAAAACAAGTCTGTCAAGTCTCTTAATATTTAAACATTTCCAATTCCAAAAAAAATTTATTTTCCATATCCAGTTCCAATTTTTGTTATTTGTTAAAGAATCCGAGGTGTTTTCTCCGACATCCGATCTGTATTATTATTATTATTATGATTATTATTATTATATAATTCTGTATTGTTTTGCTTTACAATTATTTATTATTAGCAGGCTGCGCATTTATGTAAGTTTCCTCTAGAACAACACATTTTTAATTGTTTGATATGTTTGGTCTTGTGTTGATCACAAAAAAAGCATAAAAGAAAAAGCACAGCATTAGCAGTATTATTTCTTGTCCTGTTTACATCATTGTCAGACTCTGCGAGCAACATAGAGATTGCTCATTTTTAAACATGGCTTGATTTTCTAGATTAAATTCTCATTTTGTGTTGTTTGTTCATCAGGCCACCCCAACTCTTCTGAGGTGCTTTGGAAGGCATGTCCTGCAGGAGGAGATACTCAGTTCAGGCTCCTCATTGAGGGTGTTGGCTTTGGGAGGAGAGGTTTGTCCATCGCCGTTTCTCCTAAAGAGCTGGAGACAAGCAGGTAACAAGACACGGATTTATAATCTCTATGGCACCACAGAAGTTTCTTGCTGGGCTTGTTGCTACAAACTGCCAGACAGTCTCCTCTCTTCAGACCACATGTGAGTAAAGCTTGACATGTGCTACATGATCGTGCTCATTTTAAGTTGCTGCTGCATGTTTCTGTTTGGTTTGTGGACGCTTGGAAGTTTCCCTGGAGCTTGTAGAGGCATGTTTTGATGTGTATTAGAAAAGTAACTTTAAAGTTCTGAATAATATACATACCTTTTGAGATACACAAGCTGAAACTGTATTTAGTGAAATGCATTGTGGGTAATTTAGTGTGTCATGTTTGAAAGGGACAGTGGGTCTGTGCCTCTGGGGGAACCGCTCATGGACACTGCTGTGGAAGTGAGAGATGAGAATGGACGTCTGGTCACCGAAGGAGAGGGACAGGTCTTCATAGGTAATAATAATAATAATAATAGGCAAAATGCTTTGGTCTTTCTAACACACAACTGTCACATGCAGTGTGTGTATGCAGTGTATAGCATTTATTCCTTGCACCGAAGATATAGGAGCCCCAAGAAAACACTGACTAAAGTCAGACTGACCATGAATGGACAAGCCATGACCTGGAAAAGCCAATTCACTAAAGCGGAAACGATACACATATCAAGTACGCAGTTTCTGTATTTGCTGCTTTTTCTTTGTACCAACTTTGTCTAGGAAAACTTTGACCTGCAAATTTGCAAATCTAGGTTTTGTGAGCCGAAAGAACGACTAATTTTTAGTTCTGTTCAAATATTCCATTGTATTGTTAAATTTTTTCCAGTCCATATTACGTGGGCCTACTTCATAATTGTTCATTGACGTTCCTTCTTTTGACAATTTCCTCACCCTCCTCCCCGACAACACGCAAGGACATGAACGATGAGCTTGCAGATCTGCCAGTCTCCTGACCAAGACACGGCAGGAATTTACGGCACTATGATCGTCTAACCTGACATAGTGACCATCATAAGAGATGATGAAAAAATATTGCGAGTCTGCGAATACTGCGAGTCCTGCATTAGGGCAATGAAGATGATTTAAGTAATTTCTTTGAAATTTTACTTTCTTGTGAGTAACAAATGTATAACACTTAAAAGTAAAAAAAAAATCCTGCATATTTTTATATTTAAGATTATATACTTTAATTTGATGTCTTGCTGATTAGAAGGTTTTAATTTCAAGGCCAGTTTCTCATCTGAAATGACCATGCACCATCTGACATGGGCCATACTGCAGACCAAACATGTGCTTGTGATCATTTTATAAAGTAAGCTTAAACACTCAAATGGTTGCTTATAAATTCAAAAATTTCTGCCGATTGTGATTTGAAAAAAAGTTAATGGACTAAATGTTTCCACCAACATTTGCTATGGATTTGTTTTGTGAGAAAATGCTGTTTTTTTATCTTATGCTACTAGGTGGAGGAGACATCGTGTCTTTGGGTTGTCCATCTGTCTGAGATTCTCGTTAGTGTGATATCTCAAGAACAAGTGGTTGATTTACATGGATTTATCACTGTTAGCAGCAGGTGAACTGATCCTGTTTTGGAAATGATCTGAACAGGGTCAAGGTCGGATGAATGATATAGTTTTCCTTTCCAGTCTGAAATATGTTTTAAAGGTATTTCAGGCATGCAAATTTGTCAAATGAAGGATTATACATGCCTTTTGAGTTCTTTTGTTCTTCCTGCCTGCTAAGATTTTCTTGTTGGCAACATCAGTATCTCTGTATTGGTATAACTCAAAGCTAAAAAGGCTTAGTATTGAATAAGTGCAATCACGTATGTATGCTACAGAGCAAAGGATTCGTATTTTACCTGTATTGCAGGTGGTCAGGAGAGAGTATGCTTGCTAGATGATGAGACGATGACTTCTGCTAAAGGAGTGATGCGTGCTACAGGGGACTGGGTAATGGTGCAGAACTCGCATCTCTATTACTTGGGTAGGAAGGACCGGCTGGTGAAACGGCACGGTCAGATGCTACACCTGGATGCCTTACAACAGGTGGGTGCCTCTTTCCTTATGCCGCTTACCTGGGCTGATGATATTGAGAACATAGCAATGTAAACTAAGGAGTCCAGTAACGAGCAAAGCCCTTATCAGTCTGTCTAATCTTCTGTTTGTGTTTTGTCTTGTTTGTTTTATCTGGTCATGCCAGGCCATAGAAAGCTTGCCTCAGGTAGAAGCTGGTGTGGTGGGTCTGCACCAGAGCAGCAGATTGGTGGCTTTTGTGGTTCCCAAAATTGAGACAAGAACCGCTGAACACCATGGAAACAAAGACGAGCATGTGCACAGCTCTGAAAAATCGCATGTTTCCTCCAGAGCTCTAGAGATGGAAGTGCTTCATGGATTGTCTCACCTTGTGCCCAAGCACAGCATTCCAGATGCTGTATTATTGGTCCCTGCCCTGCCACTCACTAATCATGGTACAGTGTGCTTTTTCAATCTATATATCACAAATCAGTAGGCCTGAAGCGTGCATAATGGGAATTAAAATCACCAGTGCATAGCTGGAGCATATTTAGTTGCAGTGATAATGAATAACCAGCACAATTTCTCATTTCTCTCTCATACTTGTCTTGAATTGTGAATTCAATAGGTAAAGTGGCCATGGAGAAGCTGATGAGGATGTACGAGAGGCACAGAGAGGTTGGTGATGAGCACACTAGCATGGGAGGCATGAAGACTGTGAGAGAAAGACTACAGGCACTGTGGAAGGTATGAGGATTATTGCTTCTTGCTTGGATGACCAACCAAATTCTTCTGAAGAAATATCTTGAGAATATGAAATTACACGAGAAACTGCTAGACAAACTTCTCATGTAGAAATTGCGTGTTTGTACTTTAAATGCCCGAAAGCTTAGTGAAAGAGCTGTTAAAGACATTATGATGTTGGAAATATTGATACATTTGTATTCCATACTGTGGAAACTTTCAGCGTGATGCAGATTCAGTGTTTTTGTGTGATTATTGTAGTAATCTTGGTAGTATGCCACTCAGACAACACCCAAGGCAAGAGCACACACAAGCTTTTGTAATGAGTGCCAACATTTAACCATTTGCAAAAACTTCAACATTGAAGCTTTCCCTTGTGGCATCGGCTTTGCTTTGCTCGCAACCACACACACACACACACACACACACACACACACACACACACACACACACACACAAGCAAAACAGAATTCTCAGTCTCCTGCTGAGAAAACATAAATAGAGCATCAGAAATAAAGTACAGATGTGCTTTTTTTTGTGCATCACCTTTTCAACTAATCCCCCAAATCACTCACATTAAACAATACCCCAAGTTACTGCCCAGGAGCCACCGGGCCAGTAACCAATTCCCAGCAATTCGTATAGTGTATATGACCTACATGATGTGGCTGATCAGACAGAATACACGAGGCCAGATTGGAGTAGCTGATGGATTCACAGCAAGACACAAACCATGAACTGTAGTGTTTTATCTAGCTCCAGGTTCTCTGTATGTTATAATGGATTGCATAAGAAAATCATTGGATTGACTCCATTGTCCCCTCATCTCTGTCAGCAGTGTGTGATGTACCCAGAAGAGCGTCTGCCCCTAGGGATGCACAAACTCAGAATTTTGCTTTCCTGCACCTTTATTCTATGCCTTCGGAGCGGCACCAGAAGAAAAGTGTACATATCCTTACGAATTCCGTTGACCTTCACCTCCTTGCCACTATCCAGTGCCTCATCGTGGCCTTGTTGGATTAGGGACTTCAAGCCGCCTCCAAGGCCTGATGTGTGCCCCTGTTAGCACTTGGCATATCATCTCCAGATTGGGGAAGTGGCCTGGTTCTCTGCTCCAACTCCAACACTGCAGGCCTCGTTCCAGCTCTTGGGGGATTTTACCCTCCTGTCACACTCCCATTAAATCACACTGTCTCCTTCAACAATTACTTTTCCCGTATAACATAGTTTTGGGTGTCATGGTCAAAAATCAGATGTTAATAATTGTGTGTTTAATACAGATGAATCTTGCACAGTATAAGTGAGATATAAATAGCTTTGATTTCAGATTGTCCTCAATTATATGTATGTATGTTTGTGTTTGTGTTTGTGTGTGTGTGTGTGTGTGTGTGGTAGGAGTGTCTAGGTCTTTGTGATGATGGTGTTGTCGCAGACGATGCGCACTTCATGCTAAGCGGCGGGGATTCTCTTCAAGCCCTGCGCCTCTTCGATTACATCACTGTCACTATGGAAACCGCTTCTGCAGGTTTGCTGGAAGTCATTCTAGATGGCTCTTTTTCAGATGTCCTGAAACATATCACAGCATCCCACCAAAAGACATCAGGCAAGAGACAACCTGAAGATTCTGCATCTGTTGTCCCATCTAAGAGGTACCACACTGAGGTTGACTCGAACTTCAACCCTGAGGGGATTTTGTCACCTGTGGTTTCCTCAGAAAGAAGCAAAATGAGATTTGTGGTTGTTCGTAGAGCTGGAGATGTTGTATTTTGGGGTCAAGAGCAAAGACTTGTTACAAATTCAAAAGGTGCTACTGACGACATGGACAGGATAGAAGAGACTGTTCCGAGTGCAGAACTCGGCCCGCTATCTTCAAGCAAACCGAGTCTGTCAGGCACAAACAGTTCCTCTGGAAGACCCACAGACATCATTCACATTAACAGAGACATTCCAGCTGGGGATGAGCAAAATCAGGATTGTAACACCGGCCATGATGTTACTTCACATCCAGGCTGCACAAAAGACAGCCAGCCTCTGGGCCTGCAGGTCTGCTGGAGTTCTGACACTGGCAGATGTGTGGATGCTTCACCAGTGCTACTGATTGCTCCTGAGCGAGCCACTGTGTTCATTGGCTCTCACTCACACAGACTGCAGGCTCTGGACCTGAGTAACGGAGAGGTAGTGTGGGAGCGTGTGCTAGGGGACCGACTGGAATCTTCTGCTGCTGTTTCTAAATGTGGAACTCAGGTGGTTTTAGGTTTGTGGTTAGAAATTAGTACTGCAAAGTGCAAGGGTTATTCCATCTCATGTTCTATATTAAGGGGGCCGTCTAACCCTTCCCAGAATCCTCGGCACCAAGTAGCGTGTCACCATTTGCGATGCCATCAATATTCTAAAATCAATCGGCAACAATTTGGCAACATTCTAGGCCATAGATCTTAAATTGTAACGTGAAATCGAAGATATTTTGTCGAAATATCTATATCAAATTGTTATTCCGTATGTAATGTTCATTGCTTCCACGTATAACGTGTACATGACGAAAAGGTTTGAGATGGTTTCGAATGGATCACTAACAGTGAGTTTATGGAGGTTTTGATACACACAGAGCTACCAGGTAGCGGACATGTGCTTTCAAAATAAAAACATCTTGGATTCAGGGAAGGGTGAGCTGGCCCCTTTAATAATCGGACTTGATTTTTTTTTTTGTTTGTTTTTTTACGCTGATATTTTGTTCATTTCAAAATAGGTCGAAATGAACTTGTGAAACACTTTTATATTGAAACGAAAAATGAAAATGTTTATATTGAAGAGTTTTTGACCTCAGAGTAACCAAGTAAATGTCAGTATGAAAGAATTTTTTTTAGTTCTGGTCACACAACCACTACTACGTATTTGTCCTTATACTGGTGCATACGTGGAGGAATAAAAATTTTTTGTTTCCATTACCAGTGCACAGTAGATACAAGTGTAAATGTAAGTAATTAACGTATTAAAGCAAATATAAATAATAATTAAGAACGTAAGCAGTAAATAGCATTTTAAATTTAGTTTAAAATCAGACGAACTGGCTTGGTGAAGGGTGCATTCATTGTTAAGTATGTACTTGTCTGTTGAGAGAACATGAGGCTTACGATAAATTTTTGGAATATTGATTATCAAAATGTGTGTTGCATTATTTAGCGGATAGATTTCACAGAAACAATAGTATTAGGTGTGTGTGAGTACCTATCATTACTGCTGATAGATTAATGCCAAACCTCTGTTCCCAGGGTGTTATGATGGACAGGTGTATTTTCTGAGTGTGGACTCGGGGGAGACGTGCTGGGTGTTTAAGACGGGAGATGCAGTGAAGAGCTCTCCTGTTGTAGACCCTCAGACTGGACTGGTAATCATCGGTTCCCATGATGGACATGTCTATGCATTAGAACCATCGGTGAAGTCTACAATTATCATCTACTTAGTACATGTTACACTTTACTGGATATTAGTGTTCTCTAATATTTCAAAATCTGTTGTTTTGCTCATTTGTATGGAATATAGAATAAAAAACCTTTTTAAATGAATAAAAAAAACTTCTGTATATGTACAGTCCTGGGCAAAAAAGTGATTATATATTAATCTCTATTCAATATTGCAAAACAATAAACTTTTAATGGTCTCAACAGAAAATCACTGGTCAGGAAAATTAGCAAGAATGAAACAGATAGATAAAGTAAATCGGTGTGGTGCAGCCTTTCCCTTGAGTCCCTTTAAATATTGAAGTCTTGTGGGTAAACTTGCAGATGGCTTTTTACAGAAAAGTTGTTCCACTCGATGTTAAAGTCTTCAAACAGAAGAGATTTTGGAAAATTTTGAACCCCCAGACAAGTTAGTTTCAATTTTATATCATTTAAACATTTCAATCTTTTCATGATTTTCTCTTTACATACCAGAAGACTATGTAAGTGAACTTCCCTGTTTCCAGCTTTTCCCCCCGACAGTTTCAGTAACGAGCATCAACCAGCAAAAGAAGGCCGAGGTCTCAGGTGCACTTTTTTTTTTTTTTACATCTTGTCCATTTTCTGCCCAGTGATTCTTGTTGAGACGATTAAAATCTTAATGTTTTGCAATATTGAGTTTGTCTCTTTTTTTTGCCCAGCAGTGCATGAACTGATGAGCTAAACACTTAGAAAGAGTATGCAAGAAGAAATTAGCGTAGGTTTTAGATTTAGAATATAAACTTGCATATGTCCTCCAAACGTGTGTGCTGATATACACATGCATCTCAAGCCCTGATAGAGCTTTGGAAACAATGATTTTACATCAGGAAGGTTTCCAAAGCTTTATCGGGGCTTGACATGAGAGTTTCCTAACTGGATCCTAGTTTCAAGGTGTCAAAGTGAGAAAAACATCATGACTTCCACATCCTGGTGTGCACTATGCATTATTTACTATCTGCATTCCTGATTTGCTCTCTTCCTAAAATAGCTGTCAGCATCAAAGAGCAAAGCAGAAATACACGCTGTTGCACTGAGAAACGTTAACATAGGCCCAAATCTCACCTCTAGGTTACAGTTCCACTGGCTACAATTTGCAGGTCAAACCATTATATTATCCCCTTGAATTGTTGCCTCGACCCCAATCAAGACTGACAGATTGGGTCATACAGAACAGAGAGCTCACAAGGGAAGCGAGTCAATGAAGCAAACTTGGAACAATCCTTATTGGATCACCAGCAGAGCCTTTATTTATGCGCTAACTGAAATATAACACAAAAGAACTACTCCATTTCAATTCCAAGGAAAATGTTCAGCAGCTGTCTCCATCTCTACTTTTTTCCAATTCAACAAAGCGAAAAATCTTATTGATGTTGGAGGATAACCTGAGCTAATGGGGTATTGTGTCTGCTAAAGACATTCCTGTGAAATGTGCTAGAGAAACTGAAAGGATAATATCTCTACTTCAGAAGCAGACAGAATGGAAATGGTGTTCTGAGCACGCTGGCTGGAGCAAAGGGGAACGAGATTTCATAACACCAACGTTCCTGAGAGCAGACAACCACCCTCCTCGATTAGGAAAATACAGCTTTATATAAACAAGTCTGTGTGTATCTGTGTTAGATGCCGAGTCTAAACAGCTGACCCAATCTGGCAGCACTGAAATGCCAGCCAGCATAAGGTTCCTATTATCATATCATGATCTGAATGCAATTAGGCTCTGGCACAAGTCAGACAGCGTGTTTCCAAAGAACAGAGCAGATAGAGGGATGATGAGCTGATCTTCTTTTATACTGAAACTCAGCATTCATGCTAAACTCTCAAATATTCAACATGTTCATTTGTTAGATAGGAATATGCTCAGATAATAATAAGAATAATAAGAATAATAAGAATGTAACACTTTACTAGTTGTTACTAGTAATGAAAGCTTGAAGGTGATTAAATATACTAGGTTTTTTTTCCTGTGACAGTCAGCACTCGTATTCAAACACCTTGAGCAGCAAAAAAATCAACAGTGAAAAATGTACATGTTAAACATCCTATTGAAAATGTACTGTTTAGTATCAGTAAGACACCAAAAATGATGGTATTCACCTAATTCTTCATGCATGCCACTGTCAGCAAGCAGCTCCTGACTGCACAGCTGATAATGAGTAAATATCTGGTGATGAGTACTGAGTAAAAGAAGTAATGAGTAAAAAAAATCTGGATGTCTAAATATTTTATCACAAATTTGTGACTTGGTAATTCACGAGCAGAGGAAAATCAATTATGCATAAACCTAATATAGTGGCTTCAAAATTACTAAATGGTCTACAGATCAAAATTTGTATCTATAGGACAACTAAAAAAGAAGTTTTGGCTAACGGTATAGATTTTGGTTTGGTGAAAAGGACATTATACTCTGTACAGTAACACAAAATACAGCGCACCCAAATATAAAACAGTAAAACAGGGGTCAGTCACAAGTCACATTTAAATCCAACCCTAGCCACAACCAAATTACAAACATAAATGACAAAATGACAGAGATCATCCTCTCTGAAATTACTCCCACCACAGATACAGATGGGTTTCCACTGCCAAACCAGACAGTGCTATGGAAAACAATTAATAAATACAGAGGACAACACACACAGCGTGCTGCTGTATACTGTAGCGTGACTCAAACAAAACTGATGCAAATGTGCTGCCATTGGCTTCTCAATGCCGTAACTCCCTTTGACATGCTCTTCTACACATTCTGATAGAAAAAATACAACCCTCATTTAATGCTGCATTCAAAAAGAGCACTAAGAGTAGGTCTTCATATCAGACTCTCCTAAATGAATATCCATCCATCCATTGTCTATACCGCTTTATCCGTCTGGGTCGCGGGGAAGCTGGAGCCAATCCCAGCATCTTCGGGCGAGAGGCGGGGTACA
>JAQQZR010000014.1:11050430-11062192 GCA_030068235.1 Notoglanidium macrostoma
GTATTCACACCTATGGGCAATTTAGAGTAGCCAGTTGACCTAATCTGCATGTCTTTGGACTGTGGGAGGAAACCGGAACTTTTCCTTTCCCCTTATCCCTGCAGTAATGTGTAACTAGTATGCATTCCGACTTCTCCATGAACCATATTACTGTATTAAACAGGACGTGCTACAGCCATGTCGGCAAACCAACTTAGCTAGTTATCTTAGAATTTAGCAGTTCCTTCCTAGGGTTATATCGAAAAATGCATACGGACTTATGAAACAGTTTGCTGACGCAGTGGGTCAGATAACTATGTTGAAATATTACATAGAAATGCTTTTAGACATGATGGTGTATGATGTTGAATCTGTTGATGGAAGCATGCTACTGTTACAATATAATTCATTTATTTTTGCCATAATGGCAGAATATTTAGGGAGGAAAGTATGAACCAAGAGGCCAGAAGTATATGGACACCTGACCATCAGATCCATTTGTGGTTCTTCCCCAATCTATTGGCACAAATGTGAGAGCACACAATTGTCTAGAATGATTTGAATACTGTAGATTCACTAGCACTAATAGGACCAAACCTGTTCCACCATAACAACGCCCGTCTGCACAAAGCAAGGTCCATGAAGACATGGTTTACCAAGGCTGGAGTGGAAGAACTTGAGTGGCCTGCAGAGAGCCCTGACCTCAACCCCACAAACACCTTTGGGATGAACTGGAACGCAAATCACACACCAAGCCTTCTCGCTGAACATCAGTGTCCATCTGCACTAATGCTTTATTCACTGAATCCCCACAGCCGTGCTCCAAACTTTAGTGCCAGAAGAAAGGAGGCTCTTATTGTGGAAGAGGGAGAACAACTTCATATTAATGTCCATGGCTTTGGAAAGGAATGTTCAACAAGAAGATATGGGTGTCATGGTGAGGTGTCCACATAATATTGGCCAAAGAGGGCACCTATTGATTTATTTATTTTTTTGTGTATGTCTTGGTAGGAAGCAAAGTAAGCTGTAAAGTTTGGTCTGTTTATAGCAGGATCTGAAGTATCTGCTGCAAACCTGAGAAGAAGAAATGTCTCAGTTGCCATTATAGCTTTCAGCTCACACAAGACATTAAGAGCTTTTAAAGGAGAACTATCCTATGGCTGAGACATTAACAGCTCACCAATTAGCGTTATCACTTAACTAAAAAGCAACTTAAAAAAAAGTGATGAGATGATGCCCTATGAGTCTTCAAAAAGTGCAGTAGCCACACAAGATGATAAAAAAGACAGGGAAAAGTATGTATAAGTGATGGATGCATTAGTTGATACTCAAATAGCAAATCTGAGCTATTCTAAAGAAAGCTCTTGTTTATAATGATTTGTTTACAGGGAGGATGTGGAGTTTCCCTCTTTGTCTAGTGCTTCAGTGGAGCTAAAGTGACTCAGAGATAAGTAGATTTATCATCTCCACTTCCTCACCACTCCATCTCCGTCAGAAACACAGCACCTCCCATTGCACTGTAGCACTCAATGTGCATGGTACATGAACGTGGTGTTTACTGTAGTGTGCCTGTTTAAAAATATATGTTTCATAAGCATGGCAGTCCTGTGATAATGGAGTTAACCCCATAATGATGAAGACTCCATGGATGTACTATATTCTTGCTATTTTCACTGCAGAAAGAGCTTTATAATAGTCTGCTACCTTAAGGAGTCAACTTTAGGCTCATTAATGTGAGATTTTAAGGACTTTTAGTAGACTTTGGGTCTGTTGGCAGGACCAGGCATACATCCTCAGTCTCAGCACTACATACACTACAATGCCAAAAGTTTCTGGAAACCTGACTATCACACCCATGTGTCCTTGTTGAAAATCCCATTTCAGATTTAGTCCCTCCTTTGCTGTTATAATAACCACCACACTTCTAGGAAGGCTTTTTAGCCACAATAGCATTAGTGAGGCCAGGCACTGATGTCGCATGAGGAGGCCTGGGGTGCAGTCGGTGTTCCCGCTCATCACAAAGGTGTTCAGTGGGGTTGAGGTCAGGGGTCTGTGCAGGACATTCCAGTTCTTCCACTCCAGCCTTGGCAAACCACGTCTTCATGGACGTCACCTTGTGAATAGGAGCACTGTCATGCTAGAATAGGTTTTGGTCTCTTAGTTCCAGTGGAGGGAAACTGTAATGATGCAGCATATATGAAGGGTGATTGTCAGGTGTCCACAGACTTTTGGCCATACTTTAGTTTTACAAAAATTCATTCAAAATGACATATCAAGTTACTCAATACTATGCTTTAATATAAACAAGTCACAAATTGATGAAGCTAGTCTTATTTCAGTCTTATGCGGTTCCAAACTGATCCAAGACTATTAGTGGGGATTGTCCTACATCTGTGTGATCTGCATGGACCTTTCCAGAACAAATATAGCTTGCAGCCTGTTTGAGGCTATTTGCAAACATGCAAATCTGTAGGATAAACGTATACACTGTGAAAAACATGGTTATGACCTTTTGTGGTCAGTTATGTTCAGATAATTTGGTTCAAAGGTATATTAAAAACAAAAAAAAAACTTAAATTAAATTAAAAGAAATTACAGTGTGTATAATATAATAAAGCTAATGTAGCTACAGTACTCTATGGTGCTCTGGTGCTCTATTCTCACTGTTTGGATAAGTTGACATTTTTATTTATAAGAAAATGAAAATACATACAGACATATATAGAAAAGCACTTCACCTAACTGAATATATTACTACCTCGGCATAAATTATCGCAAAAGTTTGTGTACCTGAAGAGTTTACTTCAGTCTCATCTTCAGAGCTCCTCGCTGACAGACCACAGCCTGTGCGCGCGCGCGCGCTGTTTATTCGCAGTACACCTCGAGATCGCGCGAGCTCTCTAATCGGCTTGCCTTTAATCACGCGCTCGCATTGGAAGAAAGCCGGTCTGAAACAAAATACACTTCAGATTCATCTCCACCTCCGGCTTTAACTTCGCCGAGCAGCTTCTCATTGCAACACAGGCGCTGTTCCTCAGGCGGGGTCTCTGCGTCCTGCGAGACATTCAGACTGATCGGAATTGGAGTTATTAACGCTAAAATCCCTCGTCTTCTGACCTCGCCATTTCAGCTGCAAAGCGCCACACACTCTCTCTCCCTCTCACACACACACACGCACACACAGAGCTTTATGTGAACTGGCAAAGTCGGATTATTTTTCGCACTTGTCCCTCCCCTTTCCCTCTGGCGATGATGATTTACGCATAATAGACACCAGTCCACTGAGTCCACTTCAACATGACAGGGAAATGTCCTGCATGAACTTCAGGGAATCACAGAAAAACCAAATGTTCCACTGTTTCCAAAGGAAAACAACTTTCCCCCCATCTTTTGGCACTTCAATAATTAAAATCAGAGTGCCAGTGTGAGCTAATTCTAAACACAGAAAGATTCAGGTTTCGCTCTTAAGGAAATCTTTTACATGTGTCACTTTTTTTTTTTTGGACTGCAAACGTAAGTACAATATTGCTTTTTTTGTACCAGGGCTGATACCATCCTGAAACTCTGGATCATAAAACTTCAGTAACCACTTATTCCTTTATTCATGGTGTTGGTGGAGCCCCATTCCTATCCCTGGAACGCTGGGAGCGAGGCAGGATGGAACACCGGTCCATCTCAGGGCACATGGCACACACACTAAAGGAAAACTGACTCTAAATCCAACTACCGGCATGTTCTGAATCCAAAGGAAATGCACACAGGGACAAGAAGAACATGGTAAGGTATTAAACCGAGAACCGAATATTTTATTTGTGCTGAATGTTATTTTTTTTCTAATCCAGTGAACATGTTATGCCGGGATCAGACTACACGATATTTTTGTCTTTCACTACGGTCCCGATGTCAGATTTGGCAACCACAGTGCCATAAATTCTTGCAGGGTCTTGGTCGGGAGACTGGCAACACTACAAGTTTGACCATGACCAATCATCATTGACGTCCTTGCGTGTTGTTGGGGAGGAGGGTCAAGAAATTGTCAATCATGGCTGCAGAGAAACATCAAGGGACATGTCGTAGGAGTTGTCAAACTAGGAGAAAGAATCCAAAAATGTTAGACTTTTCATCAGGGTGTGGTGGTAGGGTATCCCAGGCGCCACTTCACTGTTCTTCGATTATGTCACACTACATTGTTCCCAACATTCATATTCAGGTCCAACACTGGACATTTGTTGGCCATGACAAGCATTGTGTCAAAATGGGGTTGAATTTGTGTAGTCTGATCCCAGTATTAGTTTACAGATATGTGACTGATCATGTCAGTGAACACGAGCTTCAGCTTTCAAGCCTGCAGCTATCTTATATTTCTTCTAACTTTGGCAACAGAAGCTTGCACAGAGTCACTTGGTTACTGGGAAAATGTCAGCATTAGATCAGCATCAGATATCAGACATCACTCAGAGCGTGAATGAATGAAAATGGGAACTTCGTCTTAAATGAGCATCATATTTAAAAGAATAACAATTTAATCAGGCAGGGCAGAGCGGCTCTATTTCACTGATCTCAAAGTTTGCTAATGTGTATGTGTGCTATATAATATTCTCAGAGCTTCTGGAAGCTATTTTGCATTCCAAACAGTGCTGATAAATATACACAAATCATAATTCGGTATTTTTCCCCTTGATAATCAAGCCATGTGTGAGGGATATGGTGAACGGGAGTGAGGATAAACACTCAGAACCCAGATTTATCCACAAACAGGTCCTGGAAGGGAAACAACCACAAAGCAGTTCCAGATTTGTTGAAAGATGTTAAGCTGTGACCTGCATTTTAAGCTGGTGATGTGAAGAAGATGAAGTTTCCAAAGAACGCCCGATGTGTTTATGATAGAGGCAGTTCAAAAGCAGACATGGTTGAAGATATTATCATTGGACCAATCTTTGATCCAATCGAAAGTTTGCCTGCTTGCAACAAAGACTTATCTCCAACTGAACAGAGGAGAAACTTCAGCCTTTTTAGTTCTCAGCAAACAGAAGTCCCCACATAGGACAAATAAATCATACAAATCTCACAAATGTGGCCGTATTACTTCCATATGCAGCACCTGAGTTTCCACTGGCTGGTTGTCTCCTGCCAAAGTCTCTTTTCATTACGGACGGCATCCGGTCTCCAGCGGCTGTCTGGACACACATTCTTCACATAACTCTGTGGAATTTGGGGGGGAAATGTCCTAAAGACACTAACGTCATTCACAACCAATGCCCACTGCACATAATTTGAGATCCAGTGCATAAAAAACAAAATATATTTGTGAAATGGTATTAGTACAGTAGCACTAAACAGACAGTACCAGTATTAAATAATATACTTAAAATCCTCATCTATACTACTATTTATACTTTCATGCAAGCTTATTTATACTTACGCTGTGTAAGGCATAGGATTCAGACGTCACAAAAAATAAACTGATTTTGATCCTAGAGTCGATGGTGCTGGTGTCTCTTAAGATGTAAACCAAAAAAGTGTGAATGTAGTAACGAAGGCCATCATAAGGCTGAAAAATCAGTTCAAATCTAAAGTCTACATGTGTCATAATCAGATGTTTTGTAGATTATTAATCGGCACGAACATTCTGGTGACGTTAACCAATAGGATTGCAGACGACTTTTATAAAGAAAGAAAAAAATCAGAGTTAATCTCAGTAATTATTGCTATAATTATAAAACATTTACAAACTTTCTTTTTATCTCAAGTTTTTTTCAAGTGGAATTTCTCTGTTCTCGGTCAGTGCTCGCACATTAGACTAGACATAGTAAATTAAAATGCAGACAAATTAAACAATAGCAGAAAGTTCAGAAGGCAGTAAAACTGCCAAGTTTCAGTTCATTTCTAAGGAAAGAGATTGAGCAGACTTGTGCTGTTTATTTAACTGAAAGTTCCACTGTTTTCTTTTTGTAATATTTTAATGTGATTTAATTAATCACGTTTATGCAACTAAGCTTGCTCTGAGTGCTTAGAGCCACAGAAAGAAAATGAGCAATGCAGCAAACTACAGTAACCCAAAGCAAGTAACACAAAAGTGAACAGACAAATCTTCAGCATGATATATACGCATGTGCTTCTCAAAGATTATAATAAGATAGTACATCAGATGCGTTGCATGAAAGATCCATAGATCCGAAAAAAATTGTTTTGTTTTTTTTGTCATGTCTTTCGGACAGATGATCTAAAGTTATTCCTGTTATAACGTCATGTCAGATTAAGAGGAAAGTGTGTGTGCAAATCTATAACAGCCCCTGATCCAAAACACTACATCATCAACTGAAACAAGCTCTTGTGCGGCTGTCAGTGGAACTGGAATGCTTTGTCCTTATTGATAATGTGACAACTGACGACGACGGTTTGAATTCCGAACTGAACAAAGCAACAATGCCCCAAAACATACCAAAATGATCTGCAAATCACTTCTGAAAACACGACTCTCTCTAAACAATCGGAAAATGAAAATGGCTTCCTGCATTACAGTGTCCAAACATTAACGCATACCCAGCGTCTGATACTATCTGATACCTGATAAGATCACAATTAATCAACCGTCAGCAATTTTGCTATCAGGTGCTAAACATGACCGATTTCTTTAAAGTGCACCGTCTTTTTATGTTTTGTACCTGAAATGTGAGGAATGTATATAAAAATAGACAGTCCTGCATTATTCAGCAAGTATCCTGTATGTTCTTCACTTTAACATCAAACTACAACAAACTGCAGTCCAGACTGATTTAAAACTACAGAGTTTCTAGTCTTTACTTTTCAACAAGACCGTATATTGCAGTACTGACTGAATATAATTCAAAATGCGTTAGCAAAAATACAAATGACTAGCTTTGAAATTTACTGACGAGGTGCGATTGAGTACTTATTTAATAAGTAAACAAAAAAAAGCTGAGTAATGCTAAATGGATTTGAAAACATTGCTGTGCTGCCATCTAGTGGCAAAGTGAACAATCTGTTAGTGACTTCTACTGAGCTGTTCAGACCGTATTGCCTGAAACAAACATTACATCCAGCCATCATCTATACCGCTTTTCCGTCATGGTTGCAGGGAAGCTGGAGCAAATCCTAGCTGACTTCATGCTGGAGATATACACCCTGGAAGGTCACCCTGGGCAGGTCACCAATCTATCGCAGGGCTGACACATTGACGAACAACCGTTCACAATCATATTAATTATGGACAATTTAAAGTAGTCAATTGAGCTAATCTGCATGTTTTGGACTGTGGGAGGAAACTGGAGCACCCTGAGGAAACCCACACAGACACAGGATACACAGAACTCTACAAAGAAAGGCCCCATTCGGCGGCAGGTTCAAATCCAGAACCTTCCTGCTGTGTGTATGTGGACAGAACCTAAAATATAAAATAATGACCAACATCAAGTATAGACACAAAGGTTCACAGTATACCATCTGGAAAATAATTTACCCATGTTTCTCACTAGTGATTTCAGAGATTAAACAATTGACTGAATCTCGTGACAGGAGGCCAGACATTGGATTTAAAAACACCAACAACTACAACTTCACTGCAAAGATCGCAACCTTAAACAATTTACTCACAACTATTTTTGTGTTAAGTCTTTAAAAACAGACCTACAGCATTCCATAACAAAGTACCTGCATCCATTAAAAGTTTTATGGCAGGCAAAAATAACAAAACCTTGTTGCCTTCTCATAGTAAGAATGTGGCAAAAAATATGCTGCCATTAGGAAAACTGTTTAATGATTTATTATAGTTTATGATATTATCGGTGTTGTATTAAAATAACCATATTTGTCCTCATTAGTCAGCATTTTAACAACAAATGAACCACGGCAGGAATACATCTGTTCAAACACTCAACCATACACAATTACACAATGCAGGGAAATTTATTATGAAAGTATTCACAATAATAACATTGTGCATGCTGATTAGCAGCACGCGCACTGTTATGGAGCCAAACACGATGGAATGTAATTTAGAGAGCTTGTGAGACGCTGACAGTAAAACAGGGCTACTGGGATTCATTTGTCTTAATGGTGTAAGATAAATGAAGTGTCTTTTCTGCATTCTGCCTTGAGGAAGATTATAAAATATAAGATTAAACATAAGGAATGAGGTTTACTCATACGAAAATAACAAATGAAATGCCACTGCCACCCAATTACACTGAGATTATATGTACACGGTTCAGATCTATTACTGAAACCTATTGGTGTCTTAATGGCAGGTTAGGTCTGCATAATGTCTAACTATTACCAAAACATTGTATCATTTTAGAAATATGGAGGCGATGATATGTCACTGTCACACACTATCATGTCATTCCTGAAAATCCAGATCCTACAATGCCATCCTTGTGTGCAGATGATTACAGGTTGTTAAATTTCTCACCGTCTGAGAAATTTCAGACCATTACTAGGAATCTTCCAATTAAGACATGCTGCCTATTTATATTTTTTATTACATTTTGGGAAAACATAAGGCGTAGGATCGCCCTTGTCATCATGACACATCTGTCTCACAACTAACACGTTGCCATGCATTATTTTTTTTAGCCCTTTGCCACTGTGAATGTAAATAAGGGACGCAGTAATAAATTAAAAATTTATATATTTCTGTAAAGGTGCTTAGTGACAATGTCTACTGTTAGAGGTTCACTATGTAGGATTCAACCAACTGAATGCCCCTCCCTTATCAAGCGTGCATTGGAACGTACAGTGGTCTTCAGGTCCTTGTGGCGCAAGTATGATCCTCTATTTTTCTAAACTTGGGTCCTCAATCTTGTTAGCCAGCACCAGCAAACACTGATTCCTCTTCCTTATTCTTCCTTTTCTTTTTTTTTTTCATCTTCCATCTGGTGCGTCCTTTCAGATTCACTTTGCCACTCGTAAGATCATGAAACTCTCTCTGAAAACGCTCTCTAGAGGTTTGTCTGTTCTGGGATACTGTAGTGGTGCAACATGGCGGTTCTGTAGAAGAGAACCCGCTCCCTATGTAGATATAAAGGACTCGTTCTAAGCTTACAAAAACACAATAGTTACAAATTATTATACACTAGTGGACACATAGTGGACCTTTAAAAGTGCTACACAAATAAAATGAAATTGAATTGAATGTGTAAAAAGATTCATTGCTCAGAAACAAACATCATTTCCCTTTTACGTTTGTACAAACCGAAACAGTCTCCTCACATCTCATACTGTGGTTTGTCTCAGTGGTTCACGATTTGAAAGTAAGTATTGAAGTGATTTTATCACTCATTATCTGTATGCAGATGACTGTTTTCAGTTTCCGTGCTCATTTCAAAAGTCATGAGCTGTGTCATCATGAAAAGGAAGAGTATGAAATGGGATATGGCTTAAGGTGTGTCAGTGCATACGATAAAGGAACATAAAGAATTTCAACCCTTAGTGGCTTTTTAAAAAGCACAACATCCATATTTTCCCAAAATATTTTCAGAATGTGCTCTGAAAATAAGTGCCTTTAAATTGCACGCTCTTTCCCCAGACCTGTGTGAGTACCCGAGTCTGTCATGAAGAATCACCTCCATCTCCTAACATCTGAAGATTTACTCCATAAGCCATGGGAAAATTACAGATCATCAAACACCAGTAATGCCAGGGAAATTATGTCAACTTTCACTTTCATTCATCAAGTGGTGAGAGGCATTAACCACTGCAATCTGGCTCATGGAAGAATGACGCAAAGGAGAACGGTATAAGCCTTCAAAACAAATACAGAACACAAGTCTTCACTCACAGACAGGCTTTGATGTTAAACAGTGTGTGAGGGGAAAAAAAAGAGATTTTGTCAGCCACAGTATGTTAGTTGAGGAGATGTTTGGCCAAGAGGATAACACGCTTTCTCATACTTTCATATTGTGGTTGTTAGAAGAAATGACTGATGAATTAACGGATGATCTCCTGCAATTAAATCACTATGATGGCACAGGATATGTGGAACAGTCCACTACAGGCCAAAAATCTTTCAGCATGAACACTTTCTTGGTAAGAAATATGTTTATTAACACAGTACAAAAGCATTTGACTTGATGTATATAGCGATGGTGTTCAAATGTTTCCTAATTTGGTTCTACACACATCGAAATGTCTTCCTTTAGCTTCAACGGCAGCCCTGAGATACACATTCAGATCTTCCTGAAGGTCTGATTAACAGAATAATGGCAATTACATGCATAAATAATTAAACACTGGCAGAGAAGACATCACTAAAGCCCAATGAAATGTTTGTCTTTGGTTAAACTAGATGTTAATTCACTTTCTTTTGGTGAATTGTTTTAATTCACTGGTGGACAAATCAATATCCTGGGCCTTTTTTATTCATAGTTGCCCAAAAGACTATTAGGTATAAATAGAGGAAGAAAGTCCTATTGATTTTGGTAAAACAAACATTTTCATTGGGTGTGGATGTTTAAACTTAAAGTAAAAATATAACTACTTTGATAAAAATATCTTCAATTTCAGGTTACAATTTATGATCTCTGGCCTAGGATGTCACTGTTTTGCTGTGGATTGTTTTCCAAATGTAACAGTGGAATATCGATTGCATCGAAAATGGTGACTCGTTACTTAGCACGGATAAATGGGGAGGGGTGTGTCAGGAAAGGCATCTGGCGTAAAACTTTGCCAAATCAAACATGTGGACAAGACCACAAATTTCCATACCAGATCGGTCGTGCCCCGGGTTAACAACGACCGTTAGCCGACAGGGTGCTGGTGGAAATTGGGTTACTGTTGGCCAAAGAAGGAGAAGAAGAGGAGGAAGGCAAGTCCGGAGGAAGGAGGAGAGGAGGAAGGTAAAGAGACTGGACGTTAGGGTAGGAATTTTGAATGTTGGTAGTATGACTGGTAAAGGGAGAGAGATTGCTGATATGATGGAGAGAAGAAAGGTTGATATATTGTGTGTGCAAGAGACCAGATGGAAGGGGAGTAAGGTTAGGTGTATCAGAGGGAGGTTCAAATTGTTTTACCATGGGGTAGATGGGAGGAGAAATGGGGTAGGGGTTATCCTAAAGAGTGTCTGACAGAATGATGGTTATGAAACTGGAAATTGAAGTCATGATGAATGTTGCTAGTGCATACGCCCCAAGTTGGGTGTGATATGGAGGAGAAAGAAGAATTCTGGAGTGGTATGGATGAATTGCTGAAGAGTGTACCTGAGGGAGAGAGAGTGGTGATTGGAGCGGACTTAAATGGCCATGTTGGTGAAGGGAACAGAGGAGATGAGGAGGTGATGGGTAGCTTTGGTGTCAATGACAGGAATGCAGAAGGTCAGATGGTTGTGGATTTTGCGAAAAGGATGAACATGGCTGTGGTAAATACATATTTTACGAAGAGGGAGGAGCACAGGGTGACATACAAGAGTGGAGGACGATGCACACAGGTGGATGTTATATTATGAACGAGGACCAGACTGAAGGAGATTGTAGACTGCAAAGTGGTGGCAGGGGAAAGCATAGTTAGGCAACATAAGATGGTGGTATGTAGGATAACATTGGAGATCAAGAAGAGAAGGAGAGTGAGGGCAGACCGAAGGATCAAGTGATGGAAGTTGAGAAAGGAAGACTGTAAGGTAGAGTTCAGAGAGGAATTACGACAGGCACTGGGTGGCAGTGAAAGGTTACCATATAGCTGGGCAACTACAGTTGAAGTGATAAGGGAGACAGCTAGGAAGGTGCTTGGTGTGACATCTGGACAGAGGAAGGAGGACAAGGAAACCTGGT
>JAQQZR010000014.1:11062292-11083889 GCA_030068235.1 Notoglanidium macrostoma
GAGAGTGTGTTGGGCAGATGGAAAGAGTACTTTGAGGGACTGATGAATGAAGAGAATGCGAGAGAGAGAAGGTTGGACGATGTGGGGAAGGAGGAAGTTAGGACAGTGATAAAGAGGATGAAAAATGGAAAGGCTGTTTGAGCCAGATGGCATACCTGTGGAAGCATGGATGTGTTTAGGAGAGATGGCAGTGGAGTTTCTAACCACATTGTTTAATGTAATCTTGGGAAGTGAGAAGATGCCAGAGGAGTGGAGAAGAAGTGTACTGGTGCCGATTTTTAAGAATATGGTGATGTGCAGAGCTGTAGTAACTACAGAGGGATAAAACTGATGAGCCACAGCATGAAGTTATGGGAAAGAGTAATGGAAGCTAGTTTAAGAAGGAAGGTGACGATTAGTGAGCAGCAGTATGGATTCGTGCCAGGAAAGAGTACCACAGAAGCGATGTTTGCTCTGAGGTTGTTGATGGAGAAGTATAGAGAAGGCCAGAAGGAGTTGCATTGTGTCTTAGAGTTGGACTTGGAGAAAGCATATGGCAGGGTGCCTAGAGAGGAGTTGTGGTATTATATGAGGAAGTCGGGAGTGCCAGAGAAGTATGTAAGAGTGGTACAAGATATGTACAAGGACAGTGTGACTGGTGAAATCTGCTGTAAGAGTGACAGATACTTTCAAGGTAGACGTGGGATTACATCAAGGATCAGCTTTGAGCCCTTTCTTATTTGCAGTGGTGATGAACAGGTTGACAGACAAGATCAGACAGGAGCCACCGTGGACTATGATGTTTGCGGACGACATTGTGATCTGTAGTGAGAGTAGGGAGCAGGTTGAGGAGACCCTAGAAAGGTGGAGATATGCTCTAGAGAGAAGAGGAATGAAGGTCAGTAGGACTAAGACAGAATACATGAGCATAAATGAGGGGGACAGAGAAATGGTTAAGATGCAGGGAGAAGAGTTGGCGAAGGTGGATGAGTTTAAATACTTGGGATCAACAGTTCAGAGTAATGGGGAATGTCGAAGAGAGGTGAAGAAGAGAGTGCAGGCAGGGTGGAGTGGGTGGAGAAGAGTACCAGGAGTGATTTGTTACAGAAGGGTACCAGCAAGAGTGAAAGGGAAGGTCTACAAGATGGTAGTGAGACCAGCTATGTTATATGGGTTCGAGACGGTGGGATTGACCAAAAGACAGGAGGCAGAGCTGAAGGTAGCAGAGTTAAAAATGCTAAGATTTGCACTAGGTGTGACGAGGATGGACAGGATTAAGAGTGAGTATATTAGAGGGTCAGCACAGGTTGGACGGTTTGGAGACAAAGTCAGAGAGAGATGCTGAATATATTGGGAGAAGGATGCTAGAGATGGAGCTGCCAAGCAAGAAGAAAAGAGGAAGGCCTAAGAGGAGATTTAGGGATGTGGTGAGAGAGGACATGCAGGTAGTTGGCGTAACAGAGAAAGATGCGGAGGACAGGAAAAAGAGGAAAGAGATGATCCGCTGTGGCGACCCCTAATGGCAATAGCCGAAAGATGATCATGATGAGATTCATTAGCATGCATGCTTAAGTGATGATTTTTTCTTATTCAGCATAAAGCTGTCATGTAGGTCAACAGCTAGTACAATTTCTAGTACTCCCTGTGGTCAAATATATAAAGAAGAGTAAATAAAGAGGCTTAAATATCTTTTACATGCAATGTCTATACATCTCATAACTGAAATGTGGGCCAAAGACATAGTTGTCATAGTTGCAAGCACAATATACTACATATAGAAAGTTTAAATGAGGATCACCATCATATACTTGTTTGCTTACCTTTGTCTGTATTAATGCACTTAATTAGTGAACTGGCTAGATTTCCAGGCAACCAAAACATGGGAATGGACATCACACTGAAGCTTTTACTGGCCTGGTGGGATAGCTTATAACTTTATAATTTGTCCACACCTGTTAATTGCAAAATATTTCACAAAAAAACTAAAAAAAAAAAAAAAAAAAACACTGCTGGATTGCATACTCTAGCCCTGCTGCATATATGCGTACAGCTTTCTGAACATCTGACGCAAAATGTATGGATGCCAAATTGGCATTAATTGAGCCTTTTATTTTCACCTTCGTTATGGAACGCTCCCTCCCAGGTTCCTGTGGTTCATTTTAAACCATGTCCAAGGTCTCTGGAAAATCTTTTCAACAGCTCTTAAATGAATACAAGGCCACTTGAAACCTGCTTGGCTGCTATCGATTGTGGTTTGGCATTTATGAGGATTAAAACTATTCAAATTTCCTTGATGATTTCTCTGAAACCGGTCTTCCAATTTATGGAAAAAAATACATCATGGTTCCTCGGGACCTCTCTTTGGTGTATCACTGCTGTCCTCATAAAGCTTGCTTTCTCGTTGGCCATGTGGAGAACACTTTGCACAAGTTGAGCTATTTTCCGTGCTCTCTACAGACAGCTGCTGAGCCAGGCTATAAAAATGAGAGAGAGAAAGAAAAAAAAACGCCAGAACTCAGAAAATTACAAGATGACAAATTTAACTAGGAGCTCTCTTTGCGAGGCTAAGTTTCTGTGCTGAAACCATTAATTTGAGAGGCACTTGATGAAAAAAAAAAGAAAAGAAAAACTCAGTTGTAATTGTTCCTCTGCCAAAGTGACTCAACTTCTCATTTTCCTTATTTCAGCTTATTCAACTCATTACTCTCATTTCTTAGTCCGGTGA
Source organism: Notoglanidium macrostoma (assembly GCA_030068235.1). Taxonomy (NCBI): domain Eukaryota; kingdom Metazoa; phylum Chordata; class Actinopteri; order Siluriformes; family Auchenoglanididae; genus Notoglanidium; species Notoglanidium macrostoma. The sequence continues at coordinate 11,064,997 of JAQQZR010000014.1, forward strand.
CATGAACCCTAACGACAGACCAGACAAAGGGTTATGAAATGAGAGTAACGAGTTGAATAAGCTGAAATAAGGAAAATCATTTAAACTTTTGGAATTTCTCTTTCAACAGGAGCAAGTTTGGGTCTCAAATATAGTTCCCTACAATCTCCTAATCTGATTGTAACCATGAGAACATTGTGTCATCAACACAACAGGGTCTGTGTGAACATTACCACCTGTGTAGCTGAACTAAGCTGTGTATAATAAAACTGCTGTTAGCATTTTATTTCAATGACAATTATATTTTATTGTATATAAACATGAATATCGTGAGCACATATGTCAAAGTATCTTAGACCATGTCCACAATAATAGCTACAGTTACCATACCAAAAATAGGTAATAGGAATAAAAACATTTACATTAAGCATACTCACAACTTTATGCAGTTTACACTGCTTCCCTGGTTCGGCTGTACGGTAGTGAATACAAAGCAGAGACGCGTGTATCTTGTTCAGAGCTCAAAAAAGTGATCCAAATGGTCAAGCATGGTCATCATCTTTCTTTAACGTGATTAAGTAACAATTATGGGTCTAAAATAGCTTCCCATCCACACTACAATGCAAAAAACAGCATTGTCCAATGTATCCATTTTCAAAAGGTCAAAACAACCACCATTTCGATGTGGACAGAAATGTATCTGTATTAGTGTGAACATGACCTGAGCATAATCCTAACGGAAAGCCTGTCACCTGTGTTCCCAGCTTTACAGCCTCAAAGAACCCAGACATGTGCAATGTTATTCTTTCCACAGCCACAGCACTCATAATGCCTCTGGCTAGTTTTCTGTTTTCTTCTACCTGGTCAGTGCTTTAACGTGATCGCTTCTAAACATCACTAATATCCGCAGCGCTGCAGAAAATCTCTTATAAACTGACAGGCCACTTCTGACATATCACAGGAAACAAATCACATTCTCGGGTCATATATGAGAAACAGACATGTTGCAGTCCTGAGCAGGACACAATCACGCTGTTTTCCGTGCTTCTTTGGTAGGTTTCCAAAGACAGCTGCTGTGTTGTGTCTCTGTCAGAGATATCTTTGCTGGCTGCAGTCTTTTTTTTGCTTCTCCGGAAAAAATTAGACCCTGTTGAGGAAACATCTTGGCCTGAAGCCCTCCCAAGAACCTCCTCTCTTTACACAGTGTTTGCCCTGGCCAGGTCAGGCTTAAAGGGGCCGGCTCACCCTTCCCAGAATCCTCTGCGCCAAGTAGGGAGTCACCATTTTCAATGCCTTCGATATTCCAAAGACAATCCACAACGATGGGGCGACATCCTAGGCAACACATACTGTACATTGTAACGTGAAATTGAAGATATTTGCTCAAGGTATCTATATTTTAAATTCTTTCAACGAATCCATTCCATTCTTCGTATGGTGCAATTTTTCTGATGCAAATGTTAAATTTACTACTGTTTTTGTGTCAATGTTTGGCACTCCATTGTGTACATTTATTATACTTTATTCTTTATTCTACTCTACTGTTTTTAGATTTTGCTGCTCTTTGTTTCTGTTCACTTTCTGCCATGGCAATGCAAATTTCCCACTTGTGGGACTAATAAAGGTTTATCTTATCTTACCTTATCTTATCTTATTCCATTGTAATGAACCAGAAACCACCTTAGCTGCCTCACGGAATGAAAAGATAATAAGGCATTTTTTGTTCAAAAATTCCCTGAAAAAGTTCATGATGGGTTTTTGAAGGGATCATTAACAGTGAAGTTGTATAGGTTTTGCTGCACAAAGGGCTAGCAAGTAGTGGCCCGGTGCTTACAAACCAAAAACAATGCATTGGATTCTGGTATGGGTGAGTCAGCAATTTTAAGAAAAGGCAACATGTGTCAGGTAATCTTCCTACTGTTAATCACCAGGATGCAAACTGTTTAAGGAGAGCTTCAGAGAAAGCAAACTGCTCACTAAAAGAGGACATTATACAATATACAGCAGGGTCCAAAAGTCACACAGTAGCACAACAGTGAGAATACTTCTATTTTGCATTCTTTTCTAATTTCATACAACAGTTGTCATTACAAACTATATTACTGACAACTTGCTTTAGTGACAGTGTGCGCTCGAGCTGGCATGGACTCCACAGGTTTGTGCAAAACCTGATGATCCATTTTAGTTCAAATCCATCTGAGAGTCTTCTGATCACACGCTTCAATAAAAGAGACAATCTGACCTTTTCTATAAAGCTGTTAACATGATCAATATCACAAACTGACATATTTAAATAGGGACCTAGAAACATTGCATAATCTTAAATATTCAATATTGAGGATATTGAATATTTACTTTCTTTGTTTTAAATATTTCAAAATTCTAAACCCTTCTGTTTATTTCCCATTTTAAATGAAAAACAAATCCTAGATTTTCAATTTCAGTCCTTGATTTGGGGACTTTTGGACCCCACTGTGTCTATACTTTACCTGGATCTGCTGAGCATTAACAAACTCTCAGTAAGACCGGTGACAAAGTAAAGTAAGAATCATTGGCTCTGTTATGCTGTAGGGAGCTTTTGTATGCATTAATGTATGTATTTTGCTTGCTGTGCACGTGAGGTGAATCATTTTCGGTGTGTGGAATCGATTCCACAGATTTGTATTCGGCTCTCAGTTTTCAAAGCCCAAGATTAGTGAATCGACTCTTTTTAAGATTGGCTTCTGAACCGAAAGCAAAGTCGGAAAAATAGGCTAGTTTACCATTTTATTTTTTTAAGCTAATTGATTGAAAGTGCTTCGCTACTTGCTGCTTAATGAAACATAACAAAGCTGTTATTGACAAACGAACGATAATATTACTCACATTAAAATGCAACTTATGTCCTGAGGCCAGCAGGGTAGTGTACAGTAATAAATTTCATACCGAAGAGAAAGTTGCACTGACGTTTCTACCTCGCCATTTCACTCAAATGTTTGTTATGAAGTGACGCAGCGTGTGCACAGTGTGCTTCATAACACAGCTAAACTAATAATGAAATTACTGCCAATTATTTTTATTATCGATTTTTATTGATTGTGTTGATTAGTTGTTGCAGCCCTTATGCATTTTAAAATTGTAATCCTGTCAATAATCCCCATTTTTGTTAATTGTTTCGGTAATCTGATTACAGCTTTTTTTCTGTAACTATAACGGATATACAGTTACCTTTTTTTGTATCCTAATTACATAACACTCTTCCATGTATTTCGTGTTCTGTGTTCATGTGTGGTTTGTTTCAAAGCCTCCACAGCATTTGTGTGTAAAGGCAATGTAATGTATGTCCACACTGTCATGAAGTCAATTTTAAACTTTTCCAAAATTTCAACAATTTCAAAAAGTTTTCTGAGTGGACTACACAGACCTAAAATGCACAGCCCACCACTGTCTACTACAAAGCATTTTATGGTTGATGTGGGTGTTCAGTTTGCCAAAGGAGCCAATTAGGCCTGCAATAAATGGACACAGCTCTCTGTCTGCCAGTTAGAAATCTATGCCAGTTCCCATAGTACTTAAATTCACCCACAGCGGGTATCTGAGCCTGAGGAGGAATGAAGGATGGGACAATTTAGTAGTTCTATTCTGAATCCATACAGTTGTGGGAAAAAAGGTTTGTGAAAACCTATATAGACGACTGCATGAATGGCACATAAACGTCGTCTGATTTTTAAGTCATGTAAATGAAAGGTAAACTTACATTTACATTTTACGGCATTTGGCAGACGCCCTTATCCAGAGCGACTTACATAAGTGCTTTGAAGTCTCCATCAGCAAATATATTCTGATACTGGTTCACTAGGACCTGGGCTAAGAATACCATCACGTTAAAAACTCTGTTGGCAAGTAATACAGAAAGTTGTTTTTTTTTTTACTTATTAAGAAAACCTATACATACATGCAATTCCTTCTCACATTTTTAAACAAATAATTTAAACAGCTAAAGATGGTTGATGGAAAGATTATGTAAACCTCTTAATAAAGTGGATGACTGAAAAACTACATTATGGACCAATCAAAAGGGATTTCAGGGGACCTCAGAAGGTTGTAGTTGAGCTCAGAAGACTAAGATTACAAGGGGTTACAAAGAAATCCCATGACAGTCATGTATGCATAGAAAATATAATAAATGTAGAACCCATAGCGGTGGTTCCAGTACTTTCAACCACGCTAAGAACCAACAAAATGTTGGAAGCGTTAAGCCCCTTAATAAACCCCTTATTAATAAGCCTAATAACCCTTAATAAGCCCTTTAACCACCAAGTGATTCCTTAAACCCTACACACCTTCCTTTCATCTGCATGTGAGAAGGGGCCTCAGGATATGCAACGATATAAATTCCACTGTAGATAAATTATGAATAACATTCTACTTGATTATGGAATAGCTCAAACCAACCGCCCTCACTAAAGGTATGGGTGTATGTTGCTCTCCATGACTTTCTGTATTTATTATTATGGCTTTCAGAATCAGATCAAATTTTAAAAGCTGTTCAAACTGAAATCCAGATCATCCTAAACGGCTCACGAACCTTTTCTTACAACTGCATATTTTTGTCTGGACGACCAACAGAAACCACATTTAATGTGGCAGTTCATCAAAATGTTTTCTTTTCCTAGACACTGGCATACTCCAATGTAAAAACCTTTCCAAAAGAGCCATTGGCTAGACAAAGATAGTAAAAAAAAAAGATGCATGATACTAACCCCATCCCTACTGTGTGGACCAAGATTAATATGTGTGAAGTTCATATTTTGCTATAGCCAACTGTTATTTACATCGTTGTCATCATGAACAAGAGCAGAAACATAACAGGGTCACCTATATACACCAAGTAAAAAATGAAAAGACAAAATAAACAAATAAAAAGTTTTGTATGAGGGAAGGTAGCGACGTGATTACAGGATGTGTAAAGTCCGCACACACATGAGACAGCGAGCAGGTTTGTGCATTCCAACCAGTTATTTGAGAACTGCAATAAATTCTAGTATTATAGAATTATGTATTCAAATTCTAGTAGAGAAATGCAATAAGAAGACATATTTATGCATCTTGTTGCATTCATTTTTAGATCTCTTTTTCTTATGAAACATGTTATGCATTTGATAATGATGCAACAAAAATATGTCTATGCTGCACATATTACTTCTTGTTTACAAACTTGATGGCTGCTTATTGGATTAACTGGATAAAGTATACATAATGTATATACAAATTACAGAGAATCAACACTTGTAGGAAAAATCAATTCAAAAATGAATGAATGAAAATATGATTCTGCATTCACAATTATAAAAAGGATAGCTTCAGGTCTAATATGTGACTGGCTGTTGAAAAAATCCTCCACACACACACACACACACACACACACACAAACACACATTCACAAACACACATACTGGTATTTATGTATTTGTGGAGACCACGCATTAATTTCTATGAGCATAACGCTGACCCTTACCCAGCCCTAATCTTAACCACAAGTAGCCAAACAAAATATAAGACTTTTGCCCATTTCAGTCTTTTAATTGTATTTTTGTAAATTAGAATTTTATTTATTTGAATTTTAATTGAACATTTTTCCTGTTCCCAAAAGGGAAAAAAACAGGTTTCTGTAAAATTGAGGACATTTTTGTCCCCACAACGTAATATAAACATGGTACACACACACACAGACATACACACAAAACATTCTGCCCAGAGAATATCCTTATCTTTGTCCATTATGTTGCTTAGCAACCAAAACATACTATAAAGAAACTAAATTGTGTAGTGTAGCAGTATAGTTTATTTTGATGTGGAAGTTTTGGGCATTGTGGTTTTATTTAAGCCTAAGAACATCCTTACCCATGAAAGTATCACTGTAACTCACGCCCCCTTGTGGCTCATTGCTTTATTAAATTGACGAAAGCAGGGCTTGTACAGCATATAAAAGTATAACTCAGATACCCTACCTGGCTCCGGTGACGTCCACTCCGACCATCAGCTGGCCGTTGAGGGACAGAAGTTCGTCCCGCAACTTAATGTCACCACATCGTGCTGCAGGGCTCTTCTTCTTCACCTCTGTCACCCAGATGCACCCTACGTCCAACACAGGGCCCTTATCGCTCTTGCGGCGCCGGCGTCGCACCTTCTTCTTCCCTTCAGGATCCCCGAAGATGGGGATGTTCCCAAAGCTGAGCCCAAGCTCAGGCCCATCCCCTTCAGCTTTGCTTAAGCAGACTGCCCGCACTTCCACATCCACTTCGTCCTTAAGAGTGCTGCCGTTGCCTGGGCGGCCCTCGCAATCTGTAAAGTTCAACTGGATGTACTCTACCAGCTTGCGGACTGCAGCCTGACATGGCGTAGCACTGCCTGCTTTCTTCCCAAGCTCATCCTCCTGGTCCTGCTCCCCTTGGTTCACCTTCAGCCAGCTCTCCAGCAGAGATAGGTGACTCAGTGCGTTTTCCTGGGTGATGGGCATCCTAGCTGCAGCTGCTGGGCCTGCCTGGGCCTCCCCTGCATGGTGGGTCTAATGGTTTTCAGTTCTGGGATTATTAATAGATGGGTGGGGTCAAATAAGCAAAATGGTGCTTGCTTCCATCTGATACAGGCGCCCCTCAGACTTCAGAACTACAGCACCGACATCCCTTAATGTTACATTTGGCCTACAAAGGACCATGATGTCATCAAGAAAAGTAAAGACAGAGGGAAAAGGCTTTTTAGAGTATGAGGGGTAACCAGAGAATGTGTGCCATTACCCGGCCTGCTTGGGTCATTCCAAATCCAATTTCCAGCCCAGTAAAAGCAGGAATTCCTGCAGCACCGAGACTATGGAGCTTAGATCCTGACTTCCAGGCGCCACAGACATTCACCTACAGAGGAGAACAGCAGCACTGGTATTAGTACAGATAAAAAGAAAGTCATGTGCATTTATCTCAGACATGCACTTACTGTCCTTAAGACTGTACGCAGCTATATAGATACTAACCTGACCAAACCACTGGCCAGATGTTACAATAGTGTAAATTAAGTTCGTTTTTTTTTTTTACTCTGACAGATCTGCAGACCACATTTCTGACATTTTTTAACTACATGCTCTTGGCTCTAACCACAATCAAATTGCTACTTTGGGTATGTTCTCAAAATAACATGCATTTGTGCCCTAGAAAACCACATCTACACAACTCACAGATGAACTTTGCTTATGATGAAAAACTTTTACATGCCTGTAAACAGGACATTAGTCTCTATAACATAAGGTTAGCTCTTTCAATATAGCACATAGTACATCAGTAGTACATGCCTATTGTTTACAGTAAAAGACTCCGAACACAATACTACATACAAAGGCATCACTATAAAGGGTTTATTCTGCAGTTTCCTGTGTTTCACCTAAATTCATGTCATGTACCTCATGTGCCTAAGAAAATGTATACCTGTTAACCAAATACTTAAAAGTTCAGCAGTCAGCATCCATTTTACTAAGATGTTTAGTGATATTAAAGACAAATGTACAAAAAAAGTTATTAATAGTACAAATGAAGCAAGCAGCATTCCACACTAATGCTTACTCAGCTAAAAAATTCCTAATAGGATTTGGTCTAACGATTTCCACTAAGCAGGGCAGCATGGTGGTGAAGTGCTTAGCACTGTTGCCTCACAGCAAGAAGGTTCTGGCCAACTGGGGCATTTCTGTAAGCTGTTCACATGTTCTCTCTGTGCCAATGCAGGTTTCCTTCAGGTGCTCTGGTTTCCTCCAACCGCCGAAAGACAAGCAGATTAGGTGAACTTAGGCTCTAAATTGCCCATAGGTGTGAATGTGAGTGTGAATGGCTGTTCGTTGGCGACCTCCCCAGGGTGTACCCTGTATCTCGCCCTAAGTCAGCTGGGCTTGACTCCAGCTTCCCTGTGACGCTTAATGGATAAGTGGAATAGCGATTCAATGGATGGATGGATTTCCATTAAGCATTTTAATCATTATGGATCTGTTGGGAAAATTGTTCATGCAAACTATTAGACTAAATCCCATTCAGATTTTCATAAACACACACACCAGGCTTTCCAAACGAATTACGTGTTAAAACAGGCTTTACCCAACTTTTCCCGCATTTCTGTTTAAGTGTCGTGTGCTGTCGCATCCTGTTCCAGTGACCCTGAGCCTTCTTCAAGCGATGTTAATCATGCCATTCATTATTACTGACATAATGTTTTGCAAACTAAAAAAAGAACGATATACAAAGCTGACTGGCTGTATCCGGGTGAGCTCTGGGGCTGCTTTACTGTTTCCTCTGCTCTCTGGCATTAAATCTATTTACAAACAACCAATGGCTGCAAAGAAACTCCATTCCAATAACCAGTAAGTGCAGTAAGTAGCTGGTCGGCTTTATGACGGAAAAAAAGGATGATGAAATATGATGGAAAAGAGGACTTTCCCTGAGCATCCCACATTAATATAAGTCAATAAGCTGATGTGACGAGGATTTTTCTCAACAACCAAGTGACCATGGAGCTCAAGCATGGCTTATTAGCGTCCTACATGCATTGTTCACTTAACACAAGGCTTTAAATAAACTAGGGCAACATGTACACAGACCAAATATATGAAACATGTATCAGGGACCTCTGCTAGGGCCATTAACTTCTGTCCCCTAGTCTGGTGAAAAACACTGATACAGCTTTCCCTTGTACACAAGGATTACATTTCAGAATAAATACCTTTCCTGTTACCATTTTTCATGGAGTCCGGTCCAGCGCACTGATGTAATGGAAGCTAAAAATAAACACTGATGCCATAATCTCAGCAAATTCCAGAAAGTAAGGAGCTTGAGTTTCAAAGAGGAAGACCAACCGACGGTGCACAAATCCAGGGATGGTGAGTCCAAGATCATTTGTCGCACTGTAAGGGTGGTCTTTCTGTGTATTTCTGCTTTTTCCATCACAATTAAAACTGTGGATATTCTTGCCACTTGCTACAATAGCATACTATTTGTGCTGTTTTGTCCTCCATGATTCTGACCTTGGTACTTTTTTGTTTTCCTAAAAGTACTGTCTTCAAAAAATCAATCTCAATGCAGCGGTTAGAAATGCAGACTGACAAATGACAAACTTGGAAGCCAAATGCGGGAGAAACAGTTTACTTAGACTTTTCTAAAGTATGCCTCTCCAAATCCCCACTAATCACAGACAGCACAAGCAGAGAAGCTTTGAAGAGGCCCCCACCACAGCCTTACGGGGTTCTGCCCTAGTGTCGAAGCAAATACATAATCTAGACTGTCATTATGGGCTGGTTCCAACTTTGATTTCATCTCGGTTTGAGCTGATAAATATCGTCTTCTAATTACACAGGTAACACGTTTCATTGTTGGGACAGTAGCTAAAGCCCTAGGTGTCATTCGACATGCAATTATAATGTGAAACTTGAACTGGAAGCAGAATGTACGTGGCTCCAGATATGTGCTATGAACGAATCAGTAGCCTGGGCTCACAGACAAGAAGGTTACGTATCCGGGTTAATAGTTTTTTACTCATAGTCACCTTTTAGACAAGTAGACCCAGAAGGCAAGCTAGCGGTCACCAGTGTTTTTTTCTCCACTTGTTCAAGAACCAGAGAAAGAAAAAAATCCCTTACTCGCATTTGACTTTTTTCAAGACAAACATTTTTATTTAGAATGAATATTTCAGAATCAGGAACACACAGTATGTTGAAACGCTGACAAAAACCAAACATAACAAAGGCCTCAGTATATTCCATGCTGAGACAATGTTTGGCTGGCTTCTGTGAAAAACAGGACAGAACTCTGGAGCAAATGCACATCAGGCAAAGGCTTCGGTTGCTAGTTCGTGCCCATGACAGCTGGGAGAACTCCACAGATAAATCACGCTACACAATAGCTGCGAAGGTGTTTCATCTTCACGCAAACCCTTGTTGATGTCGTCTTTGCAGTATGGCGAGGCCTTAAAGAGTAGTACAAAGCTAGCGTATGACTCTCACGCTGGCACAACATGAGCCACCTCGCTGGTAAACATACTGAGGCAAAATTTAGATGCTACCCAGACTACTAATGCTAAACACTATTAGCCACAATTTTTTTAGCCTATTAGATTTACGGACAAATAAAGAACAGGACAGGGAGCGAACTGGAGCTTTCAGTTGCTCGATGAGCTAGCTAGTGGATTTATGATTTGTTCACACTTAAATAACACATAGTTAATATTGTTTGATACAGCAGCAAGTGTATCTATTATAATTCAGATCAGTGACCACCAACTTTATATCCCATTTAACATAGCAGTTCTACCCATTCATTTAAAACAATACGTAAAGAGAAATCACTCTGTATTCACAAACACCACTGTCTCTGAGGGTTTAGTGCTTTCTTGCCACAGTATTCCATATGCGTGCATAATATTAGGCTGACAGATATGGCAGTTTGCCAAATGGGATGTTTTTCAGAGGAAAGCCCTTGCGCTAGCTGCTGATGCTAAGGGTACAGATGGCACTGGCACAAACTGAGGCCAATCTGCACAGAGCATGGCATGTTAATCCAGTGCATGGAGATAAAGCAAAACCCCAGCAATACTCTTAAACAGAAGTAACGGGGGCAGGTGGACGGCCGGTGGTACTTGCGCCAAGTCGGTTAGGCAATAGACAATACCAGAGTATTATATGGATCATAATTTTTTGCGCTTGATTCTCTGTTAAACATGAAAGAAGTTAATGAAGTTTATTGACAGTATAATAAGTGCATTTCCTGTTTCTGACTGTTAGCCCGCACTCCACAGCGCTGCGAGTTTGAGACTGATCACCCAGCAGATGACAGATTAGCGCGCCACTCAGGATATCCAAATGGGACCAGCGTGACCGCATGGTCAGTGTAAAATGAGACGTCCTTTGTTTCCTGCGAGCAAGCGAGCGATGTCCACCCCCCTTCCCTTCTGCACAGCGACATATGGCCATGTTACAGCCGTTTTCCTAAATGCCACATGTCACAAACCGTCTTCATTCTGAGAGCCACGGTACACACTGCAGATTTAATTGGACTTTAATGGACTGCTACACGAGAGCTGGTCACGTAGGATACTTACTACACACCAGCACATTCATGAAGAAGCCTTTATAGCGTTTCAGCTTGTTCATGCAGAAAGAATTAGGTAGACTTTGTACATAGAGAAAAACAAAGATAGGGATTTTAAATTAGAAACAGCAAGCTTATTTTATTTTGACTGGAAAAGTCTCTAGACTTAAGCTACGGCTGTGAATTTAGATCTCATTTCTTTGGCCAATTTTTTACATATATTTATTAAATTCTTCTATGTAGGACATTTTTCTTACTGGATGTTTAATCATATTTAAGGTGCCAAGAGCTTAGTGTGTCCTCCCAAACATAAAAGCAACCCAGAATATTAATGGCTGGTTAAATAATTAGTTACAGTAATGTTTCTGTTCTTCTGCCGAGAGCAACTTTTGATCTTGATAAACGAGCTCGATGTATAACTCGTCTTTCATTTCACACATTTAGTCAGCATTTGATTAGTAATTTGGAGGTTTAATATTCAGCACATAACATGAAACATTTATTAGGACCAGTTTGTTAGGCCGTTTTTAAATTCACTCAGATTTCAGACGTTGTCTTTCTGATTGTTTTTCTGTAGACTTGCAGTGCTTCAGATGAGAACATTAGCTCAATGTCTATGGTCAGTGAATATGGGGGACTAGTGGTGCTGTGTTTAATGCAACGGTTCATTATATTGACTTCACGATTTGATAATGCCATGATATTTTTGAAAAAAAAAGGAAAACTTCAAAGTTAAAAATGTAAATTAAAATAAATTTCTTTTCCTATATTTTATTTATGCAAATTTAATTTTTTAATTAAGCTTAAATATAAAACTACTACCTCCATTTGCTTCTCTTTTCTTTCTTTTGGCAGTCTGTAAAAAGATCCAATTTATTGTTGAATCTGTTTGTACAGTCAGTCGCACAAAAGCTCTTTCCCATTTTAGATTTGTTTTAGAGCTGTGTTACTTCCACCAACGGTAATGTTACATGTATTCCCACTTCTGTATGTTATTTCAATAACAATTACGGCTGATAAAACTAAGAAATTACATAGCCTGATATTAATTGCAGTTAATTTGTTATTCCCATTGATTCAAATCATCATAAATTTGCATAAATGTATCAATGCACGATATTTTGTTAGCATTATATCACATTATATTGTTATCAATTTAATATGATATGATATGAATTTTGATGTTACAAAACAGAAACTAAATTTACATTAATTATGTTCTCATTTACTGTAAGTGAATCCTATTCAGTGCAACCCTTTCTTTAAAATAACCTTTGATTGCCTTATAATATGTAAGAAGGTAATGTTTTCAAGCATTCAAACTCATATTTTTTTGCAGTATTTGCTGTATAGGTGCACAACAGGCCTCTTTTGGACTAATAGATATGATACGATCATCAAATTAAGCACTGACTTCTTACCAATGATGAAGCCAAGCTTTTATTCCCTGCTCATCACATTGGTTTGCTTCTGGCCTTGATGGTTGGCGAGAGCAGAAAAACACACATTACGCACACTGTTACCTGGAGCCATACAGTCACACCTGAATGCCCATTCACTCGCAATGATGGATTTGCAGGGCAGGAAAAAAATCTCAGTCGTTGTTCAGTTGTAGATATTGTATGTGTTTTGTGTTGCGGTGCTCATGAATCACTGATGGCTTTGTTCAAAAAGCATCCCTTTGTGCCTACTATAGCAAACAGCTGTGTAATTTACACAACTAAAGAACCAGGTGTACAGCTCCTGGCCTTGAGCGATGTCTCTCTGCTTTCCAACACACTGATAATAAAATTGATTTATTGAAATAAAAAAAAACAAAAAACAAAAGGAGGTTTCCTGACTGCCTTCCAGTTGGCTCCATCCCTCCAGTACATTTCATCAAGAAAAACGGACCAAGGACAGTATATGCTTCTATTGTGGCCTGTTAGAAAGAGCAACTTAAGTATGAAATTGTTATGTTTACGTATACGCGTCCCTGTACTTATACTGTAGGAAGTGGCTAGTCTTGTAAGGTGTTCGTCAGTAAACGTGATCAAGAATCGCCTACTGGTGGAGCATCTGACTAACACCAACACCAGCAAATGACTGAGCAAGCAAACTCCAAACTCCCTGAGCTGGTTTGTGGGGTTTGACTTGATGCTAATATGCACCATCTATGACATTCTGGGCTTCAATTCCAGCAAATAAAAAATGGCACTTACAAGATGATATAGCCTAAGGGAATTTTGTGAGCATAAAGAAAAGCAAAGGACGGGCAGGGAATGAAGCTAGCATGATCAAATAAAAAGCACAGAGGGCCATTTCCAGTCGAATTTGGGAGGACTGTGGGGGGCGGCTGGGATAAGAGCAAGGGACACACACAGATGTCAGAGGTGAGCAACTGTTGGAGAAAAGAAACCCTCATTCATGGCTCGGGGTCCTCAATGGAGACAATGCAGGCCACTTACGCTGCCTTCTCATATGTAAATAGATGCCCTATGCAGGGTGCTACGCACAGAAGCTGCCATGCAGGCTCTGAAAACAGCCCTCGACTAATCAACAGCTAAAGAGATTTTATTTATGTTTCCCAAAGAATTGTGGGAAAATACTTCTGAATGCTCTTAAGATGAACTATACCATGTGAGGCAGCGTGTGTTGACGTTAGAAAGACTTATTCAGTAAAAAACACAAAGGCTACAAAGGCTTTTACCAGACCAAGAGAGTGGCACTTCATTCGGTTCGCTACATTTCACATGACTCGGTTTGTATAAAGAGATACAAAGGTATGGGTTATGCTACGTTCACACCAGCAAGCAGTTGCTAGTTATGTGCATGTGCGTGACTCTGAGATGTGATTTCAGAGACAGCATCCAGCGACAGAGCGAAGGCCTGACACACTTTTTAATTCAGATTTTCAAACAAATTTTGACGCAGTGAAGTTTTTAATGCGCGCTTTAGTTCAGTCAAATTTACTGTTTGACACACAAAAATGGATGAAAAACCAGGAAGTGGATGTACAAGTGAGCGATATGACAAAAATCTCATGTCATGAAATGTACGTAACACGATACGTTTCATGATGGTTCGTTTCGCTCATAAACTGTGCAGTTTTGTTCCTCAATTAAAACATTAAAAAAATATATATATATTATAAACAAATATTATAATTATGAATAATGAAATTTGTCATTTTTTATGTTTGAAAAAAAAAAAACCATTTAATTTATAAAACAGAATTAACACTGAAAAAAGTATTTTACAAATTTTTTTTTATTTATTTCAGTTGCTTCCAGTTGGTGTGTAATTACCTGAAAAATAGTAAAAATTATATTAAAAGATATTTTAAAAGTGGATGACCACAAGCAACAACATTAACAGTCTTTACATACCCACGAGTGAATTGTTACCTGCTAGCGTGAAAGCAGGTTTAGACAAGAAGATAGCAATCATCCACTTCTATTATTAATATTAAATCAAACTATATGAAACCAAATTGTTCTTTATAAAATCAGGTCCACCAGCCTCTTTCCACATCTATACGCTGATATTATTTCGTGTTTAGTGCTCAGTCTCTGCGTTTGCATGCACAAAACACTCCGGATTTTGCCCTTATTTAAAAAAAAAGAGAACATTCCTACTAAGCGGCTTACATGGCTAATGAAAATAAATATTCCACTAATAGTCCCATTTACATGCATGCATCTTTACCCCAGCCTCGCAAACTGCTCTCTAATTCACAGAGCTTCACATAAACAGGCAAGAGTCTTTCAGAATATCGAAACATAATACGCTGTTTAACATAAGCCGGATCAAATTCCGAATATTGTCATATTCGGAATAATAGTGGAATATTAGTCTGCATGTGACTATATATATATGGAGCTCTGAAGCAGATGTGTAATTCTTTCAGCAGCACATTTCTCTCTGTTTCTTTTATCAAATTAACGTTCTGTTTAATTAGCGGCCACAACATCTTTTGGAAAATTGCCTTCCAACAGAATACCCATTTTCGTTAATTAAATTGGTTCTTTCCTTAAAAAAAAACAAAAAACAAAAAAAAAGATCTCGGTCTCATTTCCTCATTGAAAAAAAAGGAGGAAAAACAGTGACCTCCATTGTTTTACAATGATGCTCTGTGCTTCCACGTCAGATCCACAGAGCAAGAACAATTTGTACAATGCAGCCAGAAAAGTCAAGAACACAAACAATACTTAACTTGTTGGAATTCCCCTTTAAAATATATACTTCGATATGTCAATGCGAAAAAAGAGGGGTGTATGTGGGAACATTGGTATAGTACCGTATCATTACGGAGCATCAGTCAAGGTCCCCTGCGGCATTCTTTCTGGGAAGGACTTGACCAAAAGCAGTCCAGGGCATCATTTAAAAGCTATATATCTATTTATAATATCAGCTGGGTTTTGCAGTGAATGATCTGTTTGGTGAAAAGCAGCAACGGCTTTTTAGGGCGAAGAGATAAAAACGTAAATCTTTGCTAAAGGGATGAGCCGAACGAGCCAAATTCTTTCTTTTTTATATATAAAGCAGGGCCCCTTACGCAAGATAGAAACTATGATCCAGTTAGATTTGCTTTGAGAAAGCATCACACTTTCCGAGAATCTTCAAGCCTGTACTAGAAGCGCATGTGCGCGCACGCGCGTGTGTGTGTGTGTACTGAACAGATTGTAATATAATGCAGACGCAAAGAAACTGATCGCAATGTCAATAAGATGAAGCCTCACATCTGGCCAAATTGAATCCCCCAGAGCAGAAAGGGAGGAAGTGCTTGTAACAGCTTGTAAAAGCCCGATGAATAGAGCATCTTATGTATAATATCCAAACAGCAGACTGCAGCTGTCACATCTGTCTTTTTTCACACTTGGTTTTGTTCTTGATCATGATGGCAAGGTTACTGAAGACTATAAGGGGAAACTACGTGCTACAAGTCAGGACAGGTGATTGGTAAATAAACCTGGAAAGTATGCAGAACTAGTTCAAATGAACATGAACGGCAGCGTAGCTGGCTTTCATTTTTGTCACACCTCTGGAGCGGTGCTCTTTGTTTTAACAAAATGAAATTAAAGCATTAGGTCTGGGTGCACGCTAAGCTGACTCAGCTTCACTTCCTGCCAGCAAATGCATTTTGGGTAATAGATTCTAAACCAGAGTGTTTTCAGGCTTAGCCATTAGGCATTCCTAGTAAAAAACAACAACCTTGCTGACCCAGATCCTATTTTTTCTGTTAAAGTGTCTGGCTGATCTTTTACAGTGACCTGCAACAAATGAGAACAAGCTCCAAGAGATGTAAAGACCCTGTTTCCATTTGATTTTAAAAAGTGTCCTGGGTGATCGGATCACAAGTGGACAGCGCTAAACACATGTGTAAACGACCGCATTTAAGACGCATTCACTG
This sequence comes from Notoglanidium macrostoma, assembly GCA_030068235.1. NCBI lineage: Eukaryota > Metazoa > Chordata > Actinopteri > Siluriformes > Auchenoglanididae > Notoglanidium > Notoglanidium macrostoma. The sequence continues at coordinate 11,081,461 of JAQQZR010000014.1, forward strand.
AGACCACTTGCCGAGGTGGTCTGGGACGCCTTTGACCACATAGCCTTTGTAGTATTAACACTGACACGTCCTGATCCGTCTTTGACAAGGATGTAACAGCGAAATCCGTCATCGAGGTACATGGTGGTTGTTTTGTCACAGAGCGCCAGCTCTCAAAGGAACGGCTTGCCCGTGCTAAACAATTCTGGGGCGTGTCTGCTGACAGAACTGCTGTAATAACCCTTTGCCCTTCTAGCACAAGTGACAAAGGCAGTAAAGAAATCTGAACACAAGTGGTCAGCTGGACACTTTGGATACAAGATAGACACCTGTGTAAACGGTAATGTGTCTCGGCTGTCCACTTGTGACCTGATCATCCAAGCTGCATTTTAAAACCAAGTGTACGCAGAGCCGTGTGATAAGTCGTGATGTTATAACTGTAGCTACTGGAAAACACTTAACAACAGGGTGGTGTCATACGGCCAGGCACGAATCCGAATTCGAAGGCCTGAAGTGATTTATTCTTCTTACACTGCCGAAATCTTTGTTAATGAAATTATTAATGAATGACACGTAGTACTTTCTATGCATTTACAGTTACTTGAAATAAGTTTGTTCCAGTTATCACCTACATTACAACCGTCCTTCTCTCACCATCCTGTTTTTCTCTCGTCCTCTCCGCTAAGGTGGAAAACTTTACGTTATGTACAAAGTGCTGAAACTGGAGACTCTTTCCCTAAATGTAAAATAAACATCTCCTTACAGAAACCATATCGACAATTCTACATTTTCTTTACGAAATAACGACATGTATTTTTAATCCGTCTATTTTAACCCCAGTGCATCAATATAAACCTGTGATTTGAATTGTGTAGAGTCATGCTGCTGTTATAGAAAATGAACCATGAGAGTTGAAATGTAGAAGAATGAATAAAGCCATGCTAAGCCAGAAATGACACAGGAGCAAAAACAAACAAACAAACAAACAAAAAAACAACCCAGAGGACGAGAAAGCAGAGCAAGAACACAAGGCCTGTACTTTTTTCAGTGGTAGTTTCCATAATCCACCGAAGCCTTTCTACAGTAACTCAAGTGTCTACATCTTTTCTGCAGACAGCTGGAAAACAACTGGCGCTGAGTGTGTATCAATGTGGGTGTGATGGTTTGGTCTAACACTGGGTCACTATAATATTTTAGCCAGTTCAGGAAAAAATGTCCATTCCTGTTTAGAGTTTCCCATAAACATTTCAACATGTTGCTGAAGGTAACTTGTAACTTGTCCTCACTACTTTGAAAAGTGTAGCCTGTTCAAACCTTTTCTTAGTATTAGTCTGTTGTCTGCTATAAAATATCTGTGTCTCCTGCGTGACAGAACATCTGGACAGCTGTTAGTTTAAAAAATATCTCAACCAGCGACTTTCTAGCAGTTTCCTTTTCTATGTTTGTGCGGCATACTGTGTGCTCTGATCACATTATTGTATCATGAATTTATTTACATTAAACTCTATATCTCTATATGACTCCCAAACTTCGCTCTTCTGACCCCCATCTAAGTACATTTCAGATACAGGAAACACTGAGTGTGTGAGTGTGTGTGTGTTTCTGTGCCTTGTTCCCAGTGTTCCTGGGATAAAGCAGTTATTGAAGATTTAATACAATGGAATATGGGAATATAAAGTGAAGCTTTATACCTGCTTCATTACAACAATTGGGCTGATTTAAACAGCCTGCAGGATCGTGCTTCTTTGCTTTTTTTTCCAATTATCAATGATTGCTGAAAATGTTTCAAAAGAGAATGGTTTCGTGATACGCCCCAAAAAAACCACACAGCAGCCTGTTATATCCATCATGTCAAATCTGAATCATTTCAGAAATCAAATAAGCTTCATAAGTGTTGTCATGCATGCATGTAGGGCTGGGCAGAACGATGATATAATATTGATATTGTGATAAATTATGTCACGATACATTAGATACGATACTGTGATATTGCAGGCATCTTGCAAGATGACATTTGGAAGTGAATGTTAAAATGCACTGAATCAGTGTTAAATAATAGACGTTATATAAAAACATCACTCAGTTTTCCGTAGTATTTTAACAGCTTTTCAACAAACCTGGATATCATGATACGTATTGTGTATCGCCGAAGTGTTTTAAAGTATCGCGATATGGTATTTTTGTCATATCGCTCATCCTGTATAAGCCCATGTGCTGTAATGAAACCAATCAAGAAGAGTCTCAAATAAAATATGCAAAATGATTCTGGAACAGTGAGAAATTGCATCGGTTCACTGGGCGTTTATATCATCAAAACATTACATCATGAATTCTTACTAAACACAGGATGTCAGGCTATTGTGCTATTATTAATAACACACACACACACACACACACACACACACACACACACACACACACACACACACACAGAGCCAGAATGACACGCG
>JAQQZR010000014.1:11092290-11109052 GCA_030068235.1 Notoglanidium macrostoma
GGTGACGACTTCATGAAGCTGGGTAAGATAATGCCGATTGTATCATCACGGTAAATGGTGGCTACTTTGAAGAATCTGAAATATGAAACATTTTGTTTTTTGGGTTTTTTTTTTGTTTACCACATAATTCAGTACATGACATACGTGTTGCTTCATAGTTTTGACATATTCAGTAATGTTTTACAACGTAGAAAGCAAAAAAAGAAATAAAGAAAAACCTATGAAAGAGTTGGTGTCCAAACTTTTGACCGGTAGTGTATATACTCACCATCCACTTTTTTAGGAACATGTGTACATTTACGCAGTTATCCAGTCATATAGCAGCAGTTCAGTGCAAATAATCATGCAAAGACAAGTGAAGAGCTTCAGTTAATATTCACACCACAATGGGGAAAAATGTGATCTTTGTGACTGGTCAGAAACTGGTGATTAATTTTCTCTAACAGCAGCGTAGTAGGTTTATATTTAAGTGCTCATACTAATATGTTTCTATTGTATTTCTATTCAGTCTATACAAAGACTTGGATTTATGTAGGGTATATTTTTCGTTGGCAGTCTTCCGAACAGCTGTAACGGAGTTTTGCGACACAGGAAAGATTTCAGGACCCAGGGCTTTGTGGTTTGCAGTTTCTCTGTAACTTGACAAATTTTTAAAAAACATTTTTTTTGGTAACGGTTAGGATGTTGAAAGCTGCTACAAGGTAAGCGTTAACAGGAACTAACTACGATCACAGACGTTCCACAATGTTCAAAACTGTATTACAGGTTCGGTCATAGTGTAGTAATAACAGGAATATAATCCCATCATCGAGTCATTTTCTAGAACCGCAAGCCCGGTCATGTTTTATGCCTTTAGCTGATACGTATAGGATTGTGATTACAGCAGAGAAGCATCCTACTGGAGAATTCTTCACATTTTCGCATGTTTTTTAGCAAAGATGTCTTAATGACAGGTCAAACACGCAAATTGACAAGCTTACCATCGGAAAAATATGGGTTCTCATGAAGATGAAAGAACAAAATAAATCAAACCCCATGCACATACACATTCTCAGACGAAAATGAATGACAGATGAGTGAGTTTGAGGCACTCCCAATACCTTCATTTATTTGGTAAAACGAAAGTGTACACATTTGGGTCCCTTCATAGTGGGCTCTAAAGTTACACATGATTTCAATTTTCTTTGCCCAAAGAAAGTATTCGCTACATATAGGTATAGAAGTAGCTAATTACTGCAAGGTAAGCATTAATTATGGTGGATAACAAACGAAGCAGAAGCAAGCATGGAAAATATTGCTTCCAAAATGAGTAACAAAACAATTTGGCAGCAGAAAATGAAAACGTAATGAAACATGAAATCCAACAGAAAATGTCTGATCAAAGGCATCCTCAGTTAACATTGAAAGCAAAGTAAAATGTTCAATTTACGGAAAAATAAAACAGCGTTTCAGAATATAAATGCGTAGTGGATTAGCTGACAAATAAATCTACAGATTTTGCTGGAATGTGTTGTTACGCTTCTGTGCAATCTGCCTCTGTCTCATCTTTAAAACCAAAGATAAATACAATAGAGTTAAATATACATAACCGTTACAAGGAACCAAGTAAAGCATAAATGTGAGTCTCGATCAAAATGGTCATTTGAGTTTTTATTTTATTCTTCTTGAATCAGTTTGTAAGAGAGAAATACATAAACATGAAAACTGGGGGAAAAGTAGCGAACTGTTATATATAGACCTTCTTGCAACATTGATACTGGCATCAAACTTTTCATTGCATACTCTATTTAAACCCCTCTTTCTGACCATACAATAAAATCTAATGTTAACATAAAGCAGTTGTTTAGATTCAGTGGATAGCTGGGGCTCCTGTCTGAAGGAAGACAGTGATATGTTAAAAGTACTCTACAGAGGCAGGTAGATATCGGATACCAAAATGAAACAGACAATCCCTTCTTCACACGGTGTGTGCAAAGGATTGGAAAATAATAAACTTAAATTGAAGCCTAAATCAGTGACATTCCCTGCACACACAGTTTAAGATTAGGGAGAAATCTAGGATTTTAAAAGCAATTCGCTCAGTTGTTCATGAATGTCATGTCATGTTGAGGAACAGCTACAGTACATTTTGTTACGAGTCCTGTAACCAAGATTAGGCACATAAAAGTGGTGGTTTCTTGTACGCAGAAGAAGAGAACCGTAGATTTGTGACAAAGTGACGAGGCCAGCGAGAGGCGGTTAAAACAATAAACGGTGAAATGTGAGAGGTCTGAGAGGTAGCGCTCAAAGTATTAGTGAAGAAAAATATAAACCTTTTATGCTACTGAGCAATATAGATTTGGGACCCCAGGGAACAACTTGTGAAGGATAGTGAGAGCTTTACAGAATTTCTTCAATCTTACAGTAGGAACATCCACACACACTCTAAACATCAGCTGAGGAGCGTGCCTTCGAGCTTCACCGTGACAGACTAAGGCCTATCTGCACCATGAGTCGACTCCAGTATCAAGCTTGGGTTCGTTTGCAAAAGAAAAAATTAAATAAACCCCACCTCCAAGAGCCATTACTGCCATAGCACTGATGTAACACTACAGGTCTGGAGCTAATCTATGCCCCAATGGGAGTATTTGGTGCTTAATAATCTTGTGGTTTCACTGGAGCTCCACAATCTTTAAACCAAGAGCGCCAAGTCTGGGAGAGGATAGTAACCTGAAACCGTTCGACACGGAGACTTTTTCCGTACATCACTGACTCAAACCCTCCGCTTCTCTTATAATCTCTCTTATCGAGTGTGGGCATTTCTATCAAAATCTCGAGAAGAGATTCAAACAGTAATACAGCTCTAAAAAGGGGGAGACGCTCACTTTCTGCTCTATAAATTTGTACTTGCATTCATAGGAAAGTAAACTCAATTACCTTAAGGGCAGAGTATTGAGAAAAAGGCAGGGGGGAAAAAAAAAAGCCCACTTGTCCAGTTACGCAAAGGGTATAGATTGCTCCTGTGGCATGTTCAGACAGACAGTCCAGGGAGAGAATACCACTCATGCGGTGAACTGGACAAAATAAGAATGAAAGGAGGAGAGGTGGGAAAGGCAGGCATGCTTTCCTCTGGCCGGATCAAGGCTGCGTAGAGAACGTAGAAGGGAAGCAAGTTATCGGCAAGGAAAGGGAAGTACGGGGTAGGGTGGGGTCGGGTGGGGTGTGTGTGACTTAGCTCTGTAGAGAGTTATCGTTCATTTCAGATACAACCCTTTCTGTCTGTTTTTTTTTTTCTCCTGTAACCAGTCAAATGTTTGTTTTTAGTGCTTTATAGGTGCATCCATCATTTGGTGAAGGCAGCCACGACGGCCCAGAGCAGCTCGTTGGCGTTACTCTTCACGCTCTCACCCTCAGGCTCGAGGTCGAGCAGCTGCCGCACCCTCTTCATGGCCAGGTCGTACTGCTCGTCCAGCAGCGGCGCGAACGCGTTTTCCAGCACGTCGGATGAATGAGCCAGGAAGATGAGTGCCAGTATACGCTTGTCCATGCGCTGCGGGTCGTTTACCCACTTGTCCAACACGGCTTCTTGTACCTTCTTGATGAGGCGCTGCTTGATGTTGCTGTTGGTGAGCGGGTGTGTCGTCATGTCGAAGAGCAGGAAGTTCTGCTTCTCTGTGGTGAGCACGCCCTTCTCCACCAGGTTCTTGGCAAGGCGTTCACGCACGTTCCGCAGCTGGTAGTGGAGCTTCAGCGGGTTCCAGGTCTCACCTTTGGGAGACAGCAGTCTCATTATTAACAAACAGGAGAAAACCAAAATCTTCTGCAGATGAGCAGAATACTGCTACAATATCGTTTACTGTTTGCAATAATCAGTGAACTGCTGGATGTTACAGCGCATTGATTAACGAGTGAAGCTGCATGTACTGGTGCGCAGATACTACCATGCTTGTCATTTTATTCACATGTAGCTGAAGGTTTAGTTATCATAAATGAAGCTTCAGCACCCCACAGAAGCAAATACAAATCATCTCAGACAAGCTGAACATTAAACTGATGAGTTCTAAATAATACAAATTGTATATTTACTGAAGATTTGGTCCAGTTTTTTCAAAGCTGCCCATATTAAGGACAAAGCTGAGATACAAAACAGTCCTTTTGATGAGTTAATCAGAACGCAGACCCTAATATATTTGGAAAGTGTCATCTGTGGTGCAAAACAGAAGGCTGTGCAAAGCATCAGTGCAATTAAAGAATGGTACGCGTTAATTCTCACCACTAAGGAGCTCGATCCAGCTCTGTACCGTCTCTGGTGGCTGGGTCTCTTTAATGTGTTTCAGAGCTTCATCCAGGAGCACATCACCAGTTGGAGCATCAGATTTACAAATGACCTGTTAATCAAAGGTGCCAGATTTGATATTACCCGTTTAATCAACACAAAGGTGTGCATTCGGGTTTCAGCGAATCCCATTAACAACCATGGAGGCAACATTTTGCAGAAGGCATACAGAATAGTAAAGAAAACTTTAACAATTAAAAAAAAAGAAAAAAAGAATAAATGACAGGTTAGGTTTTGAAGAAAAGATCCAAATACATATTAGAAGGCTGTAGTGTCCTACTCATACTACTTCCCCTTGCAAACCTGATGGAACAATATTAAAGAGCACCCCCTTGTGACAATACCACATACTGCAACATGATTTTCTCTGAAAAAGCCAGCGAGATGAGGTAATTCAAGACATTAATTTTACAAATTGGATAAAACATATGATTAAATTTTCATTATTTTGTATTATATTACATGTATAATGGGCCTGACTCATGCACCTTGCCCGTTTATGAAACTACTTACTATTGAGCGTGGAGGGATTAAACTACGGCCTACCGAATACATCTGAGCAAAGGAAAGTCAAGCTGATGGAGGCATCGCTAGAGAGCTGGATTTAGTGCAAGGACACAGACTTAGTTCTCTGGTAATAATGAACGCAACCCCACCTTTCTAGCGAGCAGGCTTTTTCTCCTCATTCCACAGGCCTCCAGCTGCAGCCTCCCTCGTAAGGCGAGCTCGATGAGCATGCAGCCGCGCAGCCCTGAAGATATGCAGTCATTCCAGAAAGAAGTGTAGCCCTGTGAGGAAAGACCAGGTTAAAGCAACACCGGTGGGAAATAAACAATTATTCTGCTGAAAATATTTAGTAACACCTTGACCGTGTCATGAACCAAGACTCCTAGTCACTAAAGATTTTGGATCAACATTCATTCATTCATGTAATTATTTGCGTTAAAAATGAACCTTAAAACACAGGGTAAATATTCAGTTCCTGGAGAAAATGATGTACTTACACGCTTTCTAACCAACACAGGGGTATCGGATCTTCTCTGGTGTAGGTGCAGGTTTTCATTCCAATCAAGCAACACCCGATTCCACCTGTTCATTCAGTCGATCTTGGCTTTCAATACACTCGCACGTGGCTTCTGCTTGGCTGGAATAAAACCTGCACCCACACTGGTCCTGTCCAGATATGATTTGACATTCATGGGCCAAAATTTAGGAACTCCTGACCATTACACCCACATGTATTTGCTGAACAGTCCACTCCAGATTTAATCCCTCCTTAGTTTTCTATGACGGCTTTCCACTAGATTTTGGGGAATGGCTGTGGAGATGCGTGTTCATTCAGCTTCAAGAGAATTGATGAAATCAGGCACTAATGTTGGGTGGGAAGTGTTCAGTCGGGGGTCTGTGCAGGACACCGAAGTTCTTCCACTCCAACATTGGCACGCCATGTCTTCACAGACCAATTTCTGTACAGGGGTATTATCAATTATTGATCTAAATTTGTGTACATGATTTTTTTTTTCTTTTACAGAGGTATTCGTTATAATGAATATAAAACAAATTGTCGCTTTGTGTACAGGCGTATTGCCATGCTGGAAGAGGTTTGGGCCTCTTCGTTCCAGTGAAGGGAAATTGTAACACCACAGCATACGAAGACATCCTATACAGTTGTCCAGTGTGTTCCAACATTGTGGCAACAGTTCGGGGTGTGACAGTCAGGTGTCCACAAATTTTTTGGCCATATACTGTTGCAAAGGCTGGGAGAACCTGATAAATTAGATCAAGACGCATGGAACCAATAGCACCACACGCTTAAAATCTCTTGTTCCTTAAACAGTTTCGTTTTATAATCGCTAAAACATTGAACGTTTCATTTCTTATCTGCTTTTGGAACCTCGGCAAATTATTGTGATCGATAATCATCCATCTTGAACATCTTGTTCTGCAATTAATTTTTTCCCCCCTTGTTGCCCATTCTCAAAGAAACAACAGATGAGCATGCATGGTAAGTTTTATGACACTTATTAAGACTCGGATTTCAAGGCTGAGTAATATTACTCTGTGCACAGCTGCGAGCTCACATAAATGCTATGCTTGAGAATAAAATCCTACATATTCCCCATACAATCAGGGAACACTAATGCGCAGCTGAGTTGAGATAACCAACATGGGCAAGAACCTGAGTTTTAGCGTTACTGATCCTTGGATCTGGAAAAACTTGTTCCACTTCATCGAGCAAAGTTGGCTGAAGTCAGTCTCTTTGTACCTTTTGTGTCTTGCATCAATCTACCGCCCTCCTGTTACTTTGCATGCTTATATTTCTAAGCATTAAGCTCATCTTTGAAAGCGAGTCAGTGTATCCATCATATTTCCTAGTCCATGTCAAATATTTACAGAAATATGACATGTATGCAGGGTAATCACATGGAGAAAACCACAGTCCTTATCCTCCTCGAATAGATCTGCCAGCAAACAGTTTTTATGATCTTTACAAAAAGTTGCAGGCTGACATTACGATTATGAGCTTTAGTTGTAGCGGTAAAAGAATACAACATAAGATGAGACTGGTCAATGTCTTTATTTACAATATGTTTAACCAGAGCTGAGTGTGTGTCGCAAGCAGCAGAGACTTTATTATAAATGTAGTCGTTAGTTAGCCTAGGACCACTTTACATTGTTACATGCGGCTTTTCTGCAAAAAAATATATCTACGTTATCTGCACTTTTTTCGGCAAAGAAAGAAAAACACACTGTGCGAAGGCAGTATTGTTGGTAGGCAGATTTAAAGCTTGTAACATCTGGATCACTTCATGATTTAAGTGTAAGGATACAACAGACTGATGTGCCTGATGTGTCATAAACTGAAGCCAGTGTCAATAAACCATGTTTGTTATTTTATTCTAGTACACCTCACCCTGTGCTCACTTCAGTTGCTTGCATTTTGTCTCTTGATGGGCATGGAACGAAAGCTAATCTCTGATAATCTCTAATGTCTCTTTACACATTTTAACGAGAGATGAACGCGTTTTACATGATTGTTCCTGGGGTTTTTTTTTTTAGTAAAAGAAAAGATCTGACGATTAGGAGGAAAATATCTTGTAATTACATGATCAGGAACTTGCAACTATGAGAAAAGTTAAATCATCACTAACCTGGACTACAGGATGAAACCGTGGCATTAATATTAGCATGTCAACACTGCGCAGGTATCTCTCACTGTACACGGGGAAGCCCAACCGGACCTGCTGGAAGTCACTCTCTTCCTGCAGCAGCAGTTCAACCATTACAGGATCTTTAATTGAAGCATTTGAAATGCATCCAAGCCGGCTCGGTGGCGTCACGAAGAACCTTCCGGTGGGTTAGCGATGACCGATAACTGGGCCACACTAACGTCTCATAAGTACGAGGTCCTGATCACGTTATCACGAGATATTTCCTGTAATTACTACATCCTGATCCCAATTATGAGATAAGATGAGGTGTCTAATAATATTTTCTTTGGTGAACGCAGTACGCTTTCACACAAAAGAAAGACAACCTATTCGCACTGATGCTCCAGAAGTAAACGTGTTCGTCACTACTATATTTCTGTAATTATAAATAACTTACATGTTTGTAGATGTCAAATTAATAAATAACTTTTACACACACACACACACACACACACATATATATGATTACCAAACTGTTTAGTCACTGAACAACTCTTTGAAAGTACACAGCCTTAAATTAATACCAATATTTACTCTGAGGATGAACAGAAGGGTTTGTTCATTTATTCATCATGCTTTTTGCAAAGCATGAAGTACAATCTCTCGTGCATTCAGTGCACATCTCTGTTTATGTATTTATAGTTTTTTTCTTCTATAATATAGTTGCAGATCAGCGGTTACAGTGATAGTTACAACTTAGTTATGTTTATTACCGAGTTACTATTATTCGTATTCGATTGAATCCAACTCAAGCAAGCAAATTATACATATAGGTTTGGACCTGTTGTGTTCTGTGGACGACATTTTCAGCAAGATGACCGTAATAAATATTCAACAACAACAAAAAAAAAAGATATCTGCACACATGTAAATAACGAGTCTGATTACGTTACAAATAAATATGTACTCAAGGGAAAAAAGTTGAACAACCTTTGGTCCAGACAAGTTTACATTCAGGTAAACAACCGGACAAAACATCCAGTGAGTCCAGAAAATGTTTAGAAATTTTCCTTGATATTAGGAGAATTGAGTCCACACGGCATTTAAGCTAGCAGTGTCAGGAAGGTAAATGCTAATTTCTTTGTAAAGTATGAGAACAGCTGACTGCTAAACTGACCGCTTTGCTAAGTTAATTACGCTAATGTCAGCTAGGTGGCTAGTCTTTCAGCAAACGAGCAGGATAAAAACTTTTTCCAAACACACCACTAGAACTAGTGAGCTTGACATTAATGCTGTTAGTAACATTACAGCGAACAATTGTTGCATTCATGAGTACAACTGACGTCTGTTTCAACCAAACATTAGCTAGCTAAGAAGCGACGGCTAGCTAGTTAGCTAGCTACAGCGATACCGAATCAAACAAAAGTAAGGCTAGCATTTATCCCATCTGAACAGCTGTTAATGATTCTTAGCTGGTTAGCATGTTGTCGGCTCGGCAGGCGAAAGTTCGGCTTGTTGAGTAAAACTAACAACGCCGAGCTAACCAAACTAACCTCGCGGTCTTTCAAGCCCAGAAGCAGGACTTCCTCCATGAGGGTCAGCCGGGTTTCTTTGGAGTCGCCGCTGTCGTCGTCTTCCTGCTCGTCTCGGCGGTGCTCGTCGTCCTCTCCGCCCGAACTCTTGTCTCTATCGGCGGCGGCGGCGCTGCGCGAGGCCTCGGTGCGCCTCTGAACGAGGCCCGAACTCCGCTGAGTCAACGAGCTCATAGTGTTAGCAGCCGCACACGGGAAAGAAGCAAAACACACACTCACACACTCACTCACTCACTCACTCTCACATACATACACACACCAACCTCCCAGACAAACTCTTGTCTGAGGTTGGAGTCTTGTTTTTTTTTTTTTTTTTTTTTTTTTTTTTTTTTTTTTTAAGTCTGAGACATAAAGCTTCACCGAATCCTCCTTAAATCCACACGCTAAAAGGCCGTGTGAGTTCGGATAGCGCTCGCGGTTTACTTCTTCACCGAGTTAGCTTCAGGTCGCACTTTCCTCTCGGCTCGGTGAGAGCTAACATGGCGGCCGCCGATGACGTCAGCAGTGGATGTGGCAGGGAGCCTCAGGTAGCACTGGACCCAGAGCAGGAGCCTCACACACTCACTGAGAGCTCGACAGCTGAGAGCACAGCTTCATATTCCCACGGATAATATACCAATAATCCATAAACACACTGCAAAACCCACAGCAGGTCAAACCTTAACAGACATGAACTAAATCAAATAAGGCAGTCATGTCAGATGATTATGGGAGCATGTGTGTGTTCCCAGGGTCCTATGTTCCCCAATTCAATGTTCTGTTATCACATTAAATGTCCACTATGCAGGATTCAGAGCGACCTATTGGCAGAAAAAAAACAAATACTCACAAGTATGTTTTCATTAGTGTATAATTACCTGTAACTATGAATCGTATTTTTGTAAGCTTAGAATGAGCCCTTTAAGTCTAAATAGGGAGGAGGTCCACTTTCACAGAGCCGCCATGTTGCGTTGCTACAGTAGCATGGAACAGACAAAGCTCTAGAGAGCGCTTTCTGCGTTTTGCATTTTTACAAAGTGGCAGCGTGAATTCAGAAGGACGAAGAGTCATAAGTGTTTGAATTTTGATTCATTTGGTTGCAATCATCTGAAGCCTACATAGTGAACCTTTAATCCTCCTATTGTGTTCAGGTCAAAGGGCTGGGGTTAGGGTTAGACTGTGTGTGTGTGTGTGTGTGTGTGTGCAGGACAGTGGCGTGCACCTTTTGAGGGGGAACATAGGACCCTGAGAACATAGGAAGCCTGGGAAAGCATGGGCATGGGCACAGTTTGACATTTTATATACTGAAATATGTTTCTCAATCACAAATAAAGCTCTAGCAATTTACAGGTTTTACCCCTAAAGTGAAAAGGTAAAATAAGGCATATAAAGTCCAATTTCAAGCTTCATTCCAAAGTATAACCTAATCTCACTCGCTTTCAGTAACTACTTTATCCTGGTCAGGTTCGCAGGAGAGCTGGAGTCTATCCCAGGAATGCTGGGTGTGAGCGAGGAATCCGGATCCATCCACACCCATATTCACACTCTCATTGACACACAGGAGCAATTTAGTCACCAAAGGCATGTTTTTAGTAGGTAGGAGGAAACAAGAGAACTTAGAGGAAACCCACATATACATATATGGATATATGCTAAAAAAACCTGCAAAACTGCATACTGACAGTAACCTGAGCTAAGGATTAAACTGAGAACCCTGGAGCTGTGACGTGGCGATGTCACCCATCACACCACTGTGTCACCTAGTACCTAATCTACTTGTGGAAAAACATTACTGCCGAATTTTAAAGAATTTTATACAAAAGTTAGTTCCAGTCCACTGATAATTGGTCAAGCAGTGTTCCAAGAATACTGATACTTAGTATAACAGCACTGGGAAATTTCACTCTGTGTGTACTTTTCACGAATATAACTTCTGACTTAAAATATAAAAGCTAATCAGTTGAAAATGAAAAGGAAGAAGGGATGCCAGTTTTACCTGATAGCACCTTTAACGAGGATGTACACAGCAAGGTGAGCTAGCGAGCCAACGCGCTATAAAGTGAGTGTGGCTTTTTCAGGATCTATTTTTCCGCTCGCAGAGCAAATGTCACTTACTCAATATTAATTTCTTGTTCATAAGACTCATATAAAAGCAACGTCACACTCAAGGTCACGCCGTTGCACTGAATATCAGCACGGTTGGGATCATCACAGCTCACTCGCTCTGGTGTGATATTGCTTAAATAACTTTACAAAGAGTTCTGACTTTGATTAGCAGCATCATTCACATCAGTCTTTGTCTCAGCACTTATGGTATAAAAAAAAATTACAGTTCAGAAAATGTTCAGCAATTTAATAATTAATTAATTCAATAATAGTCCGGATTCATGTCATAATCATGTTTAATTAATATTTAATATTAAATGTTTCCGGTCAACCTTTATTTTGATGAAAACTTCCCTTTAACATAATAAATTCTTCATTAAGTCTTGTGATTTTGAAGAATTGCACCATTTTCTTTGGATTTTTAATTCAATTTGTGTGCAAGCAGTAATGAGTAAATAAAATAATCTTGCATGTTTACTTTACATTACATCACAATTTAAAAGTAGGTAGTTCTTGACCAAGTATCTTGACTAAATGTTCCATACTCCATAATGAAGCTCGATAAGATAATGGAGCTCCAGTTTAATTTGCTATTGCCAAACTCACCAGTGCATTCTTCTTTACAATGTACAAAACTACTTTAAAAGGATGTACTGGCTTTGTTATTATTTGATTTTTCAGATTTGTAAAGTTTTAATTTACTGGCTGCTTTGGTCGTCCTGATTCCGCATTTAGCCCTCGTCTCTCTTGTGAATGAAAGGATGGCCTCACAAAATAACTTTGTCCTGATATGAGTATATTGTGTATGAAACAAATGCAGAAAAACAGTGTAAGCTGAGGATTAAACTAACCTCAATGTCATTACTTTATTTCACATTGACGTGCTGCATTAGAAATAAACAAACAAACAAAAAAAAATACCAGTGCCACTGTCCAATTAAAATTCTTCACTCTGCTGTAAATTATATGGCTTTTTACAGTAACCAGATTGATTATCCTGGTATTTACACAACTTCAGCAAGGAATAACCTCCACTCCTGGTAATGCATAATAAAGTGTATTGGATGGTTATTTATGTGAGGACAGAACAGATATACAGTAATCTGAACTTACAGAACAATCTTTACATGTTCAAAAACAAAATGAACAAACTCACCCCAGTGAAAATGATTAGCTTTATGTAACAGTGCCTGAGCGCAAACAGGCAGTAGTGCAATAGAAGTTTGAAGAAGAAGAAAGAAAAAAAAAATACCCCTTTTCAGTTCTTAATAAAAGAGGCACTTGATTGGAACGAACAATTTAACAAAAGGCCTTAAAACAAAATAAAAGATCCAATGGGCACCTTGTATGTGATATAAAAACACTATCCATGCATTTAATAACCAAAGGCACTATTCTTTTGCTATATTTAATAATCTAAAAATGTGTTACAGGTTTTTGTTTTCAATAAACATTAACTGCATAAATGCGTACAGAGCAAGGCAAACTACTAATAAAATATGTTTACCAGGAATTTTTGCATTATTCTTTATATAATTTCAAGTCCACACTTTCAATGTGCATCATTACATTACTTAGCCGTTTTACAAGAAGTCGACTGAATCTTTAAGTATTTGTAATAATAGTAATGCATAAACAAACACTTAACATTCTTTGCAAAGTCAAACCAGTTAGTCGTAATATTGGAATAATAAAGCCATCTTAATCAGCTGCGATTAAAGCTCTTTAGTCTTTTCTTCTTCCCTGTGTTTAAGAGGCTGTAAACCAGCAGATGGCACCAAAACAGACATAACAAAAACACATTCAGCATATTATCTAAGGCAATTTAATAAAAAAATAAATAAGGCATACTGTTTGCATATTTGCAAGATTTAAGAATTTTGTCTTAATTTTTTTTTGATTGGTTGATTTAGATTTTAACTGTTTGTGTGTGTTAGCTACCCATTTAAAAAAAAAAAGAAAAGAAAATCTCTCAAACCTTAAAACCGCAGTCAGTAGTTAAGGCACAAGACCGAATGAGGTATGCACCGTAAGGATATGCAAAAAGGCAACATACAAAGGCATTAATAGTATCTTAAGTAAAATAATACATATAAAAAAAAATTTTTTTGCTTGAAAACATGGATTGATTCATTGTCCAGAGTGCATTCATTTGGATTAAGCGTTTCAGAATTTCCTCAAACTGCAATACAATCACTAGCCCAATATTTTTTTTAAAAATTGGCCATAATGAAAGTGACATGTACAGTCATACTAGAAAAGTGCTATTCATTTAAGGATTTAGTGAAAAAAAACAAACAAAAAGAAAAAACCCTCACAGATCTCGGACAATCCATAATTATCCTCAAGCCTCTGGTGTTAGGGACGACTGGTCCACTCCCTACTGGACTGTGCAACCTTGTAAATCAGGCCGTTTAATGCGTCTGTTGTGATCGGATCATTAGTAGACAGCAGAGACGTGTCACTGTTTACACCTGTCTCTATCATGCGTCTCCAAGGTTTCCATCTGACCACTTATGTTCAGATTTCATTACCTCCTAGGTCACTTTTCCTGTTCTATCCTTGCTGGGGACGCATTAGCGTTTACACTACAAAAGACACGTGGTCCAATGCATCCCAGCATTTGGTCTGAATGAATGCGTTTTGGTGGACATAGACCTTTTTTTTTTTTTTTTTTTTTTTTTTTTAAAAATAACGGTCCACTTGTGATCTGATTGCATTTTAAAACTAGGTGTAAACAGGGATTAAATGCCTAACCAACATGTTACATGTACAATATAAACGCCGTTCGTTCCTGATTTAGCGCTTGCATATACATTGTACTTATGTAAAGTTTTGTTCTCATGGCTCAAGTCAGGGTTTTGATACAGTAGGATTCACCTACAGTATGAACAAGGCTTTATCATTCAGATCACTTTCAGTTGATTTAATATACAAAAGATCTGCTTTAAAACCAAACTAAAGACCTTACTGATCTCAGCTTCAAAATCACACACAAACACAGGTACTAGTCAAAGGTATGACTAGGCCTATTTACAATAAGGCTTTATTCATTTGAACCATTTCCCACTTTCTATAATAACAGACATCCAAACTATTAAATGCTATATATAGATCTTTCGCAGTGTTCATCAGAACTCCTTATATATTCAATGCTTCATTCTAGATCCTGCTCTTACAATTTAAACAATGGCCCTCATTAATGATCAGCCACAAAGTTCACACTACTGAGTCTCCTTATATGTAAATTTACACAAACTCAGAAGCTCTCGTAGGATGCAAACATTTTACCAAACTGGATTTTTTTTTTAATGAATATACTTATTTTTGTTTAAATGCTGTTGTGATGATTTACGAATAACTTTGTTCATATCCAGGTTGATAACTGAGGCCCATCGACTTTACGTCTCAATATATTACTGCACTAAACAACGTGACTTACTATGCAGGCTTATTTTCCCATTTAGATTTTTGAATATTGTCTTGATGACAGCTTGGTATTTTTCAACCAGCTTTATGATTTATTTAATAAGGTGTGCCAAAACCTATGAATGGGACTGTATACATACATAAATAGACACACCTTAAATACACTCTAAAGCAGTGGCCAGAGTCACTCTAAATAAGTCTCCTGCTCCTAAACATAGCTTATGACTTCACCGCTTTCGTCATCTTGGCTCGCTAGCTTATCGCTCACCATCAGACTATGAAGAAGGCTTGTGGGTATGGCAGGCTTGGAGCACCAGTTCCGACCAGAAGCAAAGGGGAAAGAGGACGACAGACGCACAGAGCCCCGTGTCAACGCTATTGGCCCTGGCTGCAGGCGCAGGCTTTCAGGCTGCATATCCCAGCATCCCCTGCGCTCTAGCTGACTCCGGAGCTCCTGCACTTGGGCCAGGACTTCGGCGAGCTTGCTTGTGACCGCTACAGAGCCTCCACCCATGATCTGGCCATCAGGGATCCAGCGGAGGCAGCGCTGCATCCACAGACGCATGGCTGGTCCAGACAGACACGGCAGCAGTAGGCCGTGGGGATCTGGCGGGCGACGCTGCCAAGCCTCATAGAACTCGCTAGTGGATCCTGTGACCGGACTCTCGGGCGATACCATCCAGCGGCTGAGGCGCTTTACACGAAGAAGCTTCTTCAGGCTGTCTGCCTCATCTTTGAAGAAACCCTTCTTGGGAGGTGTTTTAAATGCAGAGCTGGGCAAGGACAACTGCCGTTGGTGCTGCTAAGCAGAATGTTAAAAAGATCCGTTATATATCGAAATCTTGGTGTAGAAGACATATATTAGTGGATATTTTACACTTAATAACAACAACTAGGAGTGCAACAAGTGCAGAAAATTTATACTTAATCACCACTTAAACTTAATTATTATTAATAATAATTAATACTGTAAAAGTGTTTTAAGTGAAATTAGAAATCAGGACAAATCCTTAACAAGTTGCATGAAATTCATATGAAAATTAAAAAGGTTAAGGTTAAAGCTATTTGTGTTCCTACCCTTTTTCATTTGTATAATATCAAAACAATTCCTTCGTTCATTTGAATTCATATGCAATCAGACTTTGTCATGAAGTTATAATGTGTGACTAAATGGTTGTTGCTTTCATACAGACTGGAAGATATAATAAACAGACATCTTATAGATGTGGTACAGTTTATGTACAGATAACGGAACATCGCTGCAATTTTAAAACACAAGTATAGTGCGCGGTTCACCTTTCCCCGAGGACCTTTGCGTAAGGTTTTCTCTAGCTTCAGCTTCTCGCTGTACAGAGGGTTAAAGAAGAGCTGCTGGGCTTTGCAGTCAAACTGCACTGTCCAATCCCACACTGCAGGGCAGGTCAATGGGCCTCTTTGTGAGTACTGAGACTCGGCCTGCCAACAAAATCAAGCAGCATTAGTGACCAGGAGGCGTGTCTGTTAGGCATTAATGCACGAGCACACACTTGGGGTAACACCATTACAAGGAGAGAACTGTTTGCTTTCTGGCCTGATGATATGCTGCTGTGAATGCAGCATTAGTGAATCTTTACCTTACTGCTGTACTTGAACTGCAACATTATCAGGTGTTTAATGAGTGCTTGATTGTTCACTCAGCTTACAAAATGTCTAAAGTAAGTCAAGTGTCTGATCTGCTTAATCACGGAGGAATGCAAAACGATTATAGACAAGGAAAACCTTGAAAAATGCACATCCAAAGACAATCAACTGCTAAACTAAAATGCAAGACAAGTCAACCAAACAGGTAACTTCAACAGCGTTCTCATTTCACATTAGATATTAGGGCTACCTTCATTGTGCTTTCCCTCTGATGAGCAGAATTAAAGAGGAAAGTGCTAAAGACTGGAACGTGGAGGCTGTCAGACAGGACTGTCAAGTACGTCTCAGAAAACTGGAAGGCGATGCCGTGTTGTTGAACCAGCTGCCACACACATTCCAGGAAGAGCAGGAAGACTGGGGACTGACACTGCGGAAAACAGAAGTACAAGAAACCCTGAATCCACTGCATTCGATATGGGAAGAGATTGGTAACATCCATCCATCCATCCATTATCTATAGTGCTTTATCCGTCTGGGTCGCGGGGAAGCTGGAGCCAATCCCAGCATCT
>JAQQZR010000014.1:11114601-11141335 GCA_030068235.1 Notoglanidium macrostoma
CCCTGGGCAGGTCGCCAGTCCACCACAGGGCCAACACAGACAAACAGCCACACACGCTCGCATTCACACCTATGAGCCATTTAGAGTAGCCAGTAGACCTAATCTGCATGTCCTTGGACTGTGGGAGGAAACCGGAGCAGTCGGAGGAAACCCACGCATGCATGGGGAGAACATGCAAACTCCACACAGAAAGTCACCCTGGATGACCCGGGGATTGAACCCAGGACCTTCTTGCTGTGAGGCGACAGTGTTAACCACTGCACCACCGTGCATTTGATTCACTAAAATTTTGAATTACTCCAAGACTGAGGAATAATAAAGACTCGTTGGTAAACATTTCATTGCTACATTTGAATGAACTGTTGTAGTCTCAAAGCAGTCACCACTGTTGTGTTTCCAACCACAGCTACTCTGGCAATGAATCACACACTCAAGTTCCTGAAATGGAACTTAAAGTAAAAGTAGTAGTCACCTGACATAGTTCCTCTTTGGCACTCACTGTGTGTGTGTGTGTGTGTGTGTGTGTGTGTGTGTGTATATATATATATATATATATATATATATATATATAGACTTGGTTCAATAAACTTAATACAATCACACATGAGGAATATCACCATATCTGTTATTAAAATACACCATCTAGAGTATGTTCACAGTTAATGGGTGTTATACTCAAAGTGTAACATGAGCTTAATACTAAAAGTTGGAAGTGCCAAGTACTGGAATCTACACAAATACCCCAGAAATTAAGCAATATGTTAAACCAATATTATAGGAATACTAAGGCCAGTATATAAAATCAGTATACACATCATTGATGGAGCAATCTATACAGCTTTCAGCTTTAATACTGAAAAACCCTGCTTCTTATATCTCTAAGCTGGAGGGAAACTTTGAAGGACAACAGACCTGCACGCATGCTGCTTGAATTACTGTTCTGCTAACTTATAATCAGCACGTTGTCGTGATCGCTTCTTTATCAAGCTGTACACGTCTGAGCCAGAGAACGCCCCAAAAAACTGTGGCATCATTAACAGCAGAACGCGCAAATAAAAACCTTATAAAGACCTGAGACTAGCATGAACGCACAGATATTTCCAATTAAATTGATCCACTACTCAAGTCATTAAAAAACTATAATGGTACAAGCCAAAAGCTGACGTTGCCAGGTTAGAAAACCAAATGCAGTAATTTTAGATAGTTAGCTTAACCTACCACCAAGTTTTCTGGAAAACAATTTAACCTCTTTGCCTCTACCACAACAGAAACGCTGCACTCCACTGGCATTATTTACATTTTCTCTATCAACAATAGCATGTTCTGTAACGCATTATTTATATTACTTGTCATCTACAGTTCCAGTCAAAAGTTCGGACACACCTAAAAGTTTTTTCTTTTATTTTTTTTATTACTTCATGTCTTAAACTACTGATGGACTGTCACTTCACTTCACTTAAATGAGCGGATCTTGATGTAATATGGATTAATACAGTTGTACACCCTCACTACCTCGACACAACACACCTGATGATCTCAAACACATCAAGAAGGCAAGAAAGTCTATTAATTAATTGAAAATCATTCCAGGTGACGACCTCATGAAGCTGGGTAAGATAATGCCAAAGTGTGCAAAGCTTCATCAAGGTAAACGTTGGCTACATTGAAGAATCTAAATGTATGAAACATATATATATATATATTTTTTAACACTTTTATGTTTACCACATAATTCCATACATGTTTGATTTGTTTTTTCATAGTTTTGATGTCTTCAGTGTTGTTCTATAATGCAGAAAATGGTCAAAACCGAGAAAAGCCTATGAATGAGTAGGTGTGTCCAAACTTTTGACTGGTGATATACATCCCACTGGCTCATACTTCATAGTACAGTCCACAGCTGTAGGACACTTTGCTGGTTATTTTAGTGATACCACCAACAACACCACAACAGTCAACGCCATCACCCGCAGAAACATCAACACCAACCACCAACACACCCAACAGCACCACCAACACCATATTAATCATATGACGGACTGCCTCGAAGATGTATTTCAGCATGCAATGAGCAGTAAGTCATGGAAGCCCCGTCCTGCATCCTTACCGCCTCCTCCAGCGGCGTCTCGTCACTGATAAAAGAGACGCGGAAATTAGTGCAGAGGAGTGTGCCAAAGATTCCCCGCTGAGACACATCATCTTGGGTGTGTTTGAGAATGGGGCTTGTACTGCAGAACACGACTTCCCCTGAGGATAAACACGTCGAGGGAAAACACATGAAACAACCAGAACAACATGCCAAAATGGTCAGTCAAATGTTGATAATGGCACACTAAGAACATTCCTGTGGATAGAGGTGCTAGCATCCATTTAATTAGAAAACGTTAATAGTATAGTCTTCACCGGTCCTTATTAATTCATAAGCAAAAAAAAAAATGTAATAAGTATTTACCTGGTAGCAAGTCGGCATGCCTCTCTTTCTTTTGTGGTTCTTTCTCAGATTTTATTTCCTGTGCAAAGAGTTAAATCCATCCATTATTGTTCTAACAAATAATAAAATAATAAAAAAACACCTACACATCACATGGCACCTCAGGGGCACTTCTGTTTATTACGGTCCTTCACAACAAGAACACTGAATGGTGGATGACATCATGTATATCACATCAACATCAGCTTCAGCCAGTGCATTGGTTTTTTTTTTTAACAGTCAAAAGTCCCCACAAGGTCAACTGTTTGATATTCCTATCCTTGTGGGGACATCTGGGTCTCACAAAGACATAAAAACTTGCACACAAACACACACCCCAGTTATGAACACATACATACACACTATCTCTCACTCACACACAAACACCAGATATACACACACATTCACACTCTCTCACACACATACATACACACATATACATACACACATACGTCATATATAAAAATAAATAAAAATCACACATACATACACACGCACATAGCAAATGTACACACATATTCTCTCTCTCGATCACACACACACACACACACACACACACACACACAAGTGAATGTTAGTACAGGAGTCACATGCAACACTAACACTGTTTGCCTTTTACAACTGTTACATAGAAACCACCAGGTAAAAACAGTTCCACAGTTAGCACAGCTAAAAACCTGAAACGCTCTTACTTTTCTTTTAAATTTAATTTGTAAAACAATTGAAATAAAACAAATTTTTATCTTCCTTTATAGTGAACTAATGACTACGCAAATAACATGTAAACATGTACACTTCCATGTTGGGGTAAAGTGTCTGCCTAAAACCGCTCCTAGTGTCGTGCTCAACGCCAACCTGCTCTTTTCTAGAACTATTAACTTATTCCTGCGTGTAACAATCCATAACCAACAACAACAACAACAACAACAACAACAACAGCACAACAACTCGTACCTCGGGCGTAACATAAGACACGAACGACGGCTTGGCGCTTTTCGCTCCTCCGCTTCCCAAACTCAACATTTCGGCGCTTCCTGAAGCGACCAGGTGACGAACCGGGAGAGCGCGAGCTCCGCGTCCCTCGAGCTGCGCGAATTTCCGCGCGTGAACGCGAGCCTGTTGGACCGTAAACCACGCCCGTGCTCAGCTGCCGCTTCTGTCGCTCGTGCGTCAGCTGAAGCCCGTCGATTTTTATTGGCTGCCGTAGCTGTCAGTCAAACTCAGCTTTCATCTACTTCCTCAAAGAAGAGGCGAATGAACCAAACACACAGGCGGCTGTAACATTTCCCTCAGATAACAAGCAAGTGTAATAGATTTTTATCAAGCTACAGTAACTACAGAGTAATAATACACACTGTATATTATTATATTAGCATGAATGCTGGATTCTGATTGGTCAGAAGCTACTGATTCATGTTCAATAACAGCAGCTGCAGTTGATATGAATGTCCTTTTCCTGTTTTATTTTTTTGTGAGGAGGCTTTTATTTATTTGGGCTCTCCAGTGTTTTTTAGACACAAGAAAGTCTTCAGGAGGGCTTTAGGGTTTCTCAGTAACATGACAAGCTTTTTTTTTTTTTTAACCTTAGAGGGTGGTAAGAGGAATCCACGTGATTAAATGTAAATCCAAATAGATAAAGCTACTTAATTCTTTTATAAGTTAAAATGCATGCAAAATAAGTGCACTTTGCACTTATAAATGCAGTTATTTGAAAATAATGACCTTCAGGGTATCAACAGCCTAGTCGTTGATTATTTTCCTATAATAAAACTTCCCATGTTTTACTCCTTACTGAAAAATCAAATAATGTTCTATCATGAGAAAAAGAAAGCTATTAAAAAGTACTACAGAAAATTGTAAATGAACACCACACAGGGCTAAAACCAAACCATATCCTGATCATCTAAAGGAGTGGCCAAGTTATTTTACAAAATACATGACAAAACAGTTACTAAAATACAAAGGAGTGATGTAACTGTATGGGTATCCCATTCCAAATTTGACAAGATGTGTATAATAGATGTACTACAGTCAGCATTTGTACATCACAGAGAGCACATGCATGCTAGGTACTGTGGAAAAGCACTCACCCTTCATTTCTTTATATTTTGCTAGGAAAATGAGACAATAGGTAGTGATTCATTGCAACATGTGCAAACATACCTGTAAATACAGTATATAGCACAAAGAGTTTGCACAACTCTTAACAAGCTTTAAAGTCAATATTTTCTATGATCACAGTTATTGAACACAGCTCTTAGGAAAGCGTTCTTGTAATTTCTTTAAGTAACATTCCCGAATAATTTTCTTCAGGCTTCTTGAAGGACATTCTGAAGCTCTTCTTTGGCTATTGGCTGCCTTTTGTTCTGTTCTTTGTCAAGATGATCCCACATTGCTTCAATAATGTTGAGATCCTGGCTTTGGAAAACAAACCCATGACTGATTCATTGTTTTAGTTCCCCCCGCCCCTGTTGAGCTATGCATGGACCTGGAGAACTGTTCAAAACTACATTAAAAGTATACAAGAAAGCCTGGCTCTTTGGTTGCAAAATATTAAGAAATGAGGTGGACTCAAGACTTTTGCACAGTACTGTATATCTGATCAAGGCTTAACTGTATCTCACACCTTTTGGGTTCCATAGTGTTGCTGCAAAAAACATTAAAGAAACAATATGCATAATAAAAATGGACTGAAAGCCTAAAATTAGAAATCGTTATAAAATAAACTCAATTTATTTAGTGCCCATAAGGTTACAAGGGATTGCTTTTCTTTGCAGAAAACACAACATAGCCACATCCTGTCCACTAACAATTCAAAAGAGGAAGGATAGTTTCTCCACATATCCTTCCTTCCCTTGCATGACATGCTTAGTTTTCAGTCCCTGGTGGATACAGGCACATGGTAGGGTGTCCAACTAGGTCTCTCTTTGCACACACTCTGGCAGGAACACATTATACACACATTAAATACACACCATTAATTCCCAAAGGGAAGGGAAGGGAAAAAAAACAAACAAACAAACAAAAAAAAAAACATGGAATCTGTGAAGGTTTTTATTGTCTATCGTTATGCAGTAGTACCATGACAGCGAATGAAAGGCTATTGAAAGGATAAATCTACATCTGCAATTACAAACACAATCAACACTTCCCCCATCTTTTCCCCCTTGAATAGATTAATAAAGCATGAATAGTTAAACAAAAAAGTATAGAGCAAGCAGCTGCTCATCTAAACAGATAAAACAATAAAACAAAAAACTTGCAACACTGCCATGCTTCCATAAAATTATACAATTTCTTGAAGCTCTATTGCAAGATTAGATATATGCTCATATATTAAAGATCAAACATAGCCTACACATAGCTACATAAGATTATATGCATATATACACAGATATATTTAGGGATAACAGCACTATGAACACAAATGTCAGGCAGACTTGGGCCTATTACAAAGAAGTGATCTCTGCTTCGAATATAAGATTTCACACCTCTCTCAGTGCATGGGATCTCCCTCGCAAATATAGAACTCACTAACGAAAAGGACATGCTCAAGTAAATGCTGTGGTTATTTCTAAGACTACAAAGCAGTCACCTAGTTTAGAAATGAATTAGAGACCACTCAATACGACACACACACACTTGTACAGGGCCCAAGTCTGCTCTCAGATCAGCGCAACTGAAGCTTGTGAACATTAGAATAAGCTTGCAGAACAGCCTTTAAACAAGCTCAGCTTCACCCCACTTGCATTATGCATAATAGAATCAGGACATAATTTCCTACGTGACGTCACTGTATAGCCAAAGCTGTACATCACAAACGGCTAAAATAGAACCGGCAGGTTGTATTAGTGCTGTGGATCACAAGGTTTTATACTCCAATGCCCAGTCACCATTCATTACAACACAATGAATGGGTTACAGTTCAGCTTAGGCTTTGTGGTTATGAGGAATGTCTCCATTCAAAACAAAGAAAAATAAAAAATATATACTTAAAAAAAAAAAAAAAAAAAAACAAATGGGAAAAATAAAGCACGTTATACCACCAAGCTTAAGCCATTGTCAAATTCTTACATTCTTTAAAATACAGCCATAACAAAATCTGTTCTAATGTATGCTTTCGAGTCATCTTTTATTTCCCTCTTACCTTAAATCAACCACCAAAACGTGGTCCGAACATGCTAGCTTGGGGCATTTAGGGTGTACCAAGCTAGAAATGATTTCGGATTTAGTAAGAACCTCAAAGTTCCTCTTGGTTCCTGAGGGTGATTTAGCACATTACCCAAAACCTGTTTTATTCGAAGTAGTAGTAATATTTTCATACTTGTTCATGTGTCCCTTAGGTCCGTTTTATCTGGAAATCTTGAACTATACATGTTAAACGCACCCCAGACTAGGGGAGAATACACAATTACGGTCAACACAACAAATTTAATAACATAAATGATTAGAATAAAAACTATCCAGTTACAGGCTTTTTTTTTTACGCTTGTGTGTCAGGAAAACAATTCTCTGTGTTAAATATTTCTGTAAATAATGATGCACAGTTGAAATGAAGCTCAACATTGACCAAGCTGCCATCGTAGGTCTTTTACGGGCACTAGAAGCAAATTGAAAAGACATTAAGATGCTCATCAACAGGCTTCTTACAAGCCATAAAATTCTTTCTGAGCAGCAGCAATGAGCATGCACAAAGACCTACAGAGATCAGCTTTCGCACCACTGGAATAAGGAAAGGTTGAACTAGATATGGGTGAGCCTGTGGAGCTTGCTTAGAAGCCATCAAAGTCCTTCTTGTCCTTCTTCCCCTCACCCTCGAAGCTGTCGGTGCCGTCGCTGTTGTCGCGCCTCCTCTTGCGATTGTTTCTCACATTGAAGCGGGGGTTCAACTGAGGCAAGGGGTCCATGCCTAGAACTTTATGGATCTGACGGAACGCCAAGAGCCGCAGGGCAAACTGTATGAAAAGAGCATAATGTGAACTGTAGCTCTCAGTCTGAGGAGTTGACCATTTCTAGTTGTAGGACTAATGAGTTCATTAGCACAGAGCTGCTGATCAAGTTATTCAAGGTAATAGTGTGTCTATTACCTAGCTATCTAAAACCCATATTTGCTGGTTTTGAATTTACTAAAAGGATTGTACTAGAAGATAAGACTTTGTTTACCTGCGCACTAGATGTTATATCTTCTCTCTGCTGCTCCTCCATGGTACCCAGGGTGTCTGTTGGGTTTTTCTCACACGGGTCCATTAACCCTGGGCCACCTGCATCAAAATAAATACATCTTAATTAAAGGTCATCCATAGCACTTCAGTGAACAATACCACATTATGCCATTAATGAAATTAAGGTTCGATTGTCAAGCTAGAAATCTCTTGGGGGAAACACCACATGCCTTATAGTACAAACTTAGGCATCAAAAACAACTGGTGAAAATGTGTCTATCTTTAATGCTCCAGGTTTGTGCCTTTAGGCAAACTAAAGTGCTGTAGGGGAAAAGAAAAAAAAAAAAGATCAAAAAGGCAAAACCACCACAAACACCCACATCTCTTCTACAAGCCATGTGAAGTGCATTGTTCAAGTTCAACAAATGCAAACTTTAGGGAACCCTGTGATTGGATGCCTGAAACTTGTTTGTACTGCGACAAGCACTGAGCTCTATCCAGTAACAACTAAGCCAAAGACAGCTACTTATAAAAGCAGCAAATTATTTTAAAAAACCTTTGGTAGGACATGTATTACAACAATTGGACAAGATAAGCTAGTTGAAATGACTAAAAAACCTGGAGATACTCCCAAAGGATCCTACATCCATGGTGGAAATATCGCACAAATGGAAACTCATGGTTACCAGAGCACCGTGGAAAGGTTGAGGGTTCACCTACCACCATGGTCTCAGCTTTGGATAATATTTAAAACCAGGTGGTCAACTCTACCCTACACACTTGCCCTAGAATGTGGTGTAGGTCACTGCAATCATTCAATATGGTGATTATGAGCTCAAGGAGCTGAGTGTTGCCCAAAACTGCATTACATACATTACAAGAGGGCCTTTTTAAATTCATATGCAGAAATGCCCAATGCTTCAATGACTCATACAAAGCAAACAAAGTCAACACAGAATCGGGCTGGATTTACAGAGACAGAAATTTGCATTTCTGTTAGACATTTAAGACAATGGCCTGCCTTTTTCCACTTGACTCCAATGAGAATGGTGGTTATATACCTGCAGTGATATACAAGCACTGTATTGACAGGACAGTAAACTTTCCGGTCTTTTGAAGCCTCAAAAATCATCCTCATGTAGTAAGCACCTGGCCCACTTAACACAGGATCACTGCTTTCCAATAGGCAGGATATGAATCTTCTCCAAAACGCCACATCAGGGTGCTCCCAAGTGGTGCAACAGCAAAGCGTTCATCCTGTTGTAAGAATCCCAACGGTACCACTTCCATCCGTGGCTAGGAGTCAAAGGAGTTGGCCATGCTCTTTAGGTGGGAGACCCAATATTATTGTCGATCAGAGAATCACTATCAAATCGTGAATGACCGTGAGCTCATGTACACCGAACAGGACAGACAGTGCTTTCCTCCAAGAGTGTTAGTCTGCCCTGTAACGCAGCACAAACAGCATTTCAAAAAGATGCAGAGGTTGCCACACAGGTGGATGCCGAGGTAGCACATGGCATGCAAGAAAAGAGGAACCACATTTCTACTGCCTACAGCCAGCCTCCCAGGAACGCATAGGCCATTTCTACACCTCCAGGTAGACTAGCTTCTATATACACTAGAAGGCCTCAAGTATGTTCAAGCCTGACCATTACACCCCATTTGCATGTTGAATATCCCATTCCAGAACCATGCACAGGAACATGAAGTTAGTCTGTAGAATATACACTGTACTGTAA
Source organism: Notoglanidium macrostoma (assembly GCA_030068235.1). Lineage (NCBI taxonomy): Eukaryota > Metazoa > Chordata > Actinopteri > Siluriformes > Auchenoglanididae > Notoglanidium > Notoglanidium macrostoma. The sequence goes on from JAQQZR010000014.1 coordinate 11,123,976, forward strand.
TGGTTTTCCACTACATTTTGTCTGGCTGTGGGGAATTTATACCCATTCAGCCAAAAGAGCATCAGGCGCAATCAGACTAGAAGGCTTGGAGTGCAGGTGGTGTTCCAGTTCATCCTAAAGATATTCAGTGGGGTTGAGGTCCGGGCTCTGTGCAGGTCACTTAAGTTCTTAAGCACTTAACCTGGGCATGGACTTCACCTTTATCCACAGGGGAATAAGTCATGCTGGAACAGGTTTGGACTTAACCCTATAGTTCCAGTGAAGAGAATCTTCTTGCTACAGCATAAAAGATATTATAGACGATTGTATGTGTCCAAATTCACAGCAACACTTTAGCAAAGGCCCACATATGGGTGTGATGGTCAGGTATCCACTTTTTGCCTTACATTGATCACTCAGTAGTCAATCTCTGTGAGCATCACTGCCCGACACCTCTGTAGAAGATCCTACAAATCTGCAATTGAGATGCTCATCCATTACTGAAAATCCAGATCAAGCTACTAACCACTGCCTGGCAGTGTCATGTCTTCTGTTACCAACAAGGAACATGTGCCGATACTAATTGTGATTAAGGTTAGAAGAGGATGACCAATTCTTGCTGACATATTGAGTGCAGTCATGCTTACTTCATCTGACGGTCTGGTCAGATTGACAGGACTGCAGCATATCTACAGTCTTTCCCCGCTTCTCATGGCATTCAAAGCATTACAGAATGCACAGGACATTGAGCAAGTGTTGTTTCCAAGGAAACAATATACCAAAATTTTAAGTCTTGACAAGCAGGCTACCAATCTAGATGGAGTTTCATTGCCAAAAAATGTTTTAGCATAAACACCAAGGTCAAATTAACAGCAATAAAGTAATGTATACATCTTCAATTTTACAAAAGCTGCACACAGAACAAAAATGTCATGACCTTAATTTGTTCCTTTAAAATTCTTCCATGTGACTACAAACCTGCAATGATGCCCAGAACTAATCCTGGGTGCACAGTCAGAAGAGGGAAAAAAACCTTTATATTCAAGAATGGTCCTCTGCAAGACCTCTTAAGTAAACAATATTGCAGTTAACTGATCTAAAAAGTCTTACCAGGGAGCAGAATACCAGAGGCAATACATTCAAAGACTCGTCTCAGCGCATCACCAGGGCTCATCGGTCCAGACGCGCTGCTGATTGCCTTCTCCACGAGCAGTTCCATGGCCTTGGATAGAGAAAACCTAGTTACTCTACAGCTTTTGGTCTTCCAGATCCAATACTTCAGAGGACTCCTTAAAAACCTTTTGGAGACTCTAAAGTCCAGTATGGCCAGATACCATCTTCCTACTCACCCAGCTTGGAAAAGCAGACCAGGTGGGTACTCTCTGACAAAGGTCACGCAGGATACGAATAACAATCACGCAGGACTGGAGTCCATTGGCTCTAGCCTTCAGTGTAATAAAGTCAAGTTAAGTCAGTCAATGATGCATTTACAACAGAGGGAAGATGACATGGTGGGTCTCAGCAAGAGGTGCAACACTACTGTTCACAATGGAAGCTTTTACTTGGTTTACACACTCTTTAGCCAATGTTATTGAATAAGCTGCCATTCCCAGCAGTATTTTACCTCGTCGTTAGTATGAGAGTTCAAAGTTTGCAAGATGCACTTGGAATGTTTCCCTGGTCATCTTGTAAACTCTGACCTCAGACTTCCAAATATTTCACAATCAGAACTGTCATTAAAAAAAAGATCAGTTTGAAAGAGTAGCATAGGAACTGAAACAGTCAAGGAAATCTGCTTTACTTTTGCTGTGTGCGCTTGTGTGACCGCAACATCACAGTAAACTAATCAGATATTCCTTTCCTCTCAATCCCCAAAAGAAACAAACATAAATAAATAATCACAAAGAACAAACGGTCAACATGAAAGCTCTTACAGGTGATATTTTTATGCAAAGGTATTCTGCAGCCTTATGGAATTGTTTTTTTTTTTTTTTTGGGTAAACCAATTAGTATCGAAGTATTGCATCGTATAATATGCATTTTAACAAATTCATTGTATGCAAGGATGCTTAAAACAACAAAAAAAAATAAAAAAAAAAAAAAAAAAAAAAACCATTTGATTATTCCCAGTTATTTAAGGTAGTTACTGATAGCATCCTTGTATTAGTTTCTATTTTTCAGGGTTAAAAGATCAGAAACCAAAAATTAAAGCCTAAAAGCAAATGAATACATGAAAAGAATACATCTCATAAGGCTACATGAAGAAAGAAAAATGATGTTCCGAACCTGGAACCACTTAGCGTGGCGTAGGGCAGCCAGAGCGTCAAGGCATTTTTGCCTGTCCAAGACGTCCGCTGGGTCTTTCACCATACCCGAGGTTACATCTAAAAATGGATCGAATTGTCAAACGGTGGTGAGGAACGGGTGTTTGACCAGGTCACAGAGAGACTGCCAAGAACACATTGCCACACATACCAAATTGTTCCCCTGACTACAATTCTACCTATAATTGGGATAACTTGTTAAATGAGGTGTTCTGATAATGTGAACCAACATCTTCGGAACAATCCGCTATACTAGACAAACGAGTGGTGTAACGCTGGACTGGGGAATAGTGTTGACAAACATGGACAATGGAGAATGAAGGGTTGATGGCAGGGGAGAAAAGCCTTCAAACTTTTTGATCAAATCAAAATACAGCATTGGCTGAAACCACCTTGAATATGGAAAGTGATATTATTGGTTACCAAATTAAACATGTAAAACCAAAACATGTTGCACTACAGGGTCCATATCGACATACGAGTTTGTGGTTCTCAACTACAAGTGGATCTCTTTTGAGGGGCATGTCAAATTTCATAATTTCTTCATGCTACTGCCCAAGCAATAGTGTAGCACAACACAATGCCTTTTTTTTTTTTTTCCTTCATGGTCCTGTTAAACCAGACAAGATTCCTCTTCTACATATCAACTTCTTTCATCATTGCAGATTACAGTTGGTTACTTGGAACAGAATCCAATAAACAGAATCCTGTTGCTTGCTCAAGCTAAATAAATAAATTAAAACCTGTAACAAATAAATGTAACAAAATACACAACTTAAATAAACAAGTAAATTTTTAAAACCCTGAATCATTTCTGGTATGGAAAATGAAATTATGAAATTTGGAAAGCCCCCTTTTATATTCTTATAAGTTTATCCTAAAGTACAAGATATTATGGGGCCACACTATGGCTTCGGGTTTATAATTTATGAGCATGGTACAGAAAGGGGGAGATCAAGGAGAATGCTTTTATGTGATGCGTGCTTGGTGTGACCTACTACAGTGGCAATAGTAGGTGTGGCAAAGTGTTTGAGAGGGTTTGGGAAGGGACCTTGGTCAAAAATCCTTCCGGAGCTGGTAGACGTAGCCTCAGATGGGAAACAAGTTACTCAGAACGCAAGGAGGCTTTGGGCTGGACTTGTAAAGCTTTGGATACATGAAGGCAGCAATGCGTGCTGGAAAGAAAACACGAAGCTCCCAGCGAGAGGGGTTAGGACATCACTGCATGCATACCTGCCTTGAGTGGGTTTGGAAAACCCCCATAGGTCACTGAAGACCGAAGGCTATAAAAGCCAGGTCCAACCAAAGATTCCTCTAACAAAGCCTTCCTCCCAAAAGCTTACTGATACTCCCCTAAGGACCCAAACAGGAATGGTGACATCTGAGCACAGACTTGGGGCCTGCATTTAACAATTTCAGCCACATTCCATTGTCAAAAAAACAAGACAAAGGAAGAATAGTTATAATAACTTGGAACTAAAAGACCTTGTTGATGAAGTTTTGTGTTAAATGTAGAGAGATTTGTGTCTAGAGTGAAGCATAATAAATAATATGTGCTAAAAACCAATCAATTATCATGCAGTGGATTGATTCACTCAGGGGAGCACTTTCATTTTGGAATAAGGGTCTTCAGAATGGTGAATCTTCTGACCACCAATCAAAAGATTTGTTTCCTGTGGGGACGTTAAAGACTCTCCCACAACTTTCAAGCTATTTACCAGTTCCTATAGTAATTCTGTTTATTTGGTGAACCCCTAGTCTTTTAAATTAAACATTTCATTCTAAAGCCTTGGTAATTTATAGATACAGTAGAGAATCCCCTGGAACACAGGAAACAAAAATGAATCTTACTTGGGACTAACTAGATTTACACAATGCAAAACACTTATCATGCTTGTTTTGGAGAGAGCTTCAAGAGCACTGAAGAGGTGTTACAGAGAGAGCCCTGAGCAACACTGCTGGCAAGTAGATAAACAAGACAAGTAAAACCTGGTAGTGGTGAACTTGGGTTTGATAAAAGTCAAATTCCAGTCCAATGCCTATATCAAATCAGAATGCTCACACCTCATTCAAATGAAGTGATTTTTTTTTTTTTTTTTTTTTTAAAGAAACTGAGGAAGTCTTCCATAACAACAGGAATAATTGCCTTCAAAATATCTCTTTCAGGCATGATCAGAGGTTTAAAAATAAACTCTCAGTGAGGGATATGAAAAGTGAATATGTAGTTTAAGAAAAAAAGAACTCCTAGAATTAGCAAGTTGGATTAATTTTCAAGGCTTTTGAAGGCACACGTAGGATTTCTGTTAATTTCCTTTCCATTCATGTTATGACCCTGACCGAGCTCAAGCACATACCAGATTTTACAATTCATACAACTCTTCATATAATCTTTACGGGGAAGCAGAGCAAAAGACGCTCATTTTCACAAGGTAACCAAACTTCTTATTAAAAAAAATAAATTAATTAAAAAAAATAAAAAACAAAAACACTAAAAGGCACGACCGTCTCCTCTGTGCCAGCAGATAGGCTCTTTGGGGTGTCAAATCAACAAATCAAATTAATTTGATAGGTGTCCAATGTAAGGGAGTAACAGATTTCCCAACCTCCATCCCGGGTGTTCTCCTCTCTGATGACTGGCGAGGTCAGCGTGATGGACACCTGCATCTTGGGCTCAGCACAGGACATCAAGATGATTGCAGCTTCTTGGACCGAGCCCTTCACCTCATACTTCTCTGGTGTGACAAGCTAAGAAACACACGAGTTAGGGGGATGATCTTGATGAGGAGGTAGCAAGAGAAACAAGGAAACTGACTTCCTTACAACGGTAAGCAGAATAAAGTGTGTTTACGGTAAAACTCATACATGGGCTGTGATCTCCAATTTCTAACATCTTACATGAGGGTACAATGCCTTTTCATAAACATAAGCCAATGCAATTTTGCCAACATACTGAGAGTTGTTTAGGGAGATGCTCTACAATGCGTGACAGCAGACTCTTGCTGGGTTTCTCAGAGCAAAGGAGAACAAGGTTGACGTTCTTATCTCCACGTAGGAGCAGTCCTTTGGCCAGAACACCAACCCTCATCACTCCCTTCAGTGCTCTGTAACATCCAACGGAAAAATGTCACCGACTCAGCCTATAAGGCAAAGATGGGCTTGCAAATTATAAACACAAGAGAGTCAGCTCACCGGTCTTTGGGAGGCTCTTTCTTGTCTTTCTCATCTTCTTTGTCCTTATCTTGGTCAGTGATGATGTCTGATACAAGCTTGAGGGCACGCTCCGTGATGGACACAATCTTCTGAATGGCCTGGAGCTCCTCTTCAGAGGGATAAATACCAGCATGCTTCGTCATCACATAACGGTCGTCGGAAGAATCAGGACGCCGTGGGGGCTGAAATCAAACAGTCGATAAATCATAATGATAATGCTGAAGCAAACGGATCTGAATGGAAAGGCCTTTCTGGTCCCACTTCATGTTAAGTGCCCCTGATACCGGTATAGTGTTATAAACTGTACTACAATAATATAATTATTAAGGGTGCTGCAGAAGAAAATACACAAACACGTGCGCAAGTTCAGTTTTAGCAAATACATAAGTAAGTATTTTGACAGTTTCAACTGTGCATACTAATGAAATAGGAACATATCCATCATTATCCAAGGTGCGACTTTTCAGTCAAAATATTGACTGCTGTAAAGCCGTCCAATTTTCTGGGTTCCTATTACACAAATAAAATAAACGTTAGACTTTAAAATGTCAAAATGCATACATAACCAAAGATGATGCATATGCTTTTTTTACACACACATCTCCTTTTTCTTTTGATCCAAGTGTCTTATTACATACTGTATTAACATGTAAATAAAACGCACTTGTGGTTGGTGAAAGACTAACCACAGGGCCTTGCGGCTGTGGGATGGGCATTCCAGGTCTCACCCCAAGTAGACCAGGAGGTCCAGGTGGACCTTGTGGATAGCCACCATCAGGCATTCTTCGCCTCTCCTCCCAGTGGTGTTGCTCTTCCTCCATTCGTCGCCAGTACATATCCTCCTCATAGCGCCTGCAGAAAAACAGCAAAAAGCATGAGACACTTATCTGAAATTTGCTGTCAAAATCTTCAGATATGCATGAAGCGCCTCTGAACCTCATCTCCATCCTCCAGCGCTCTTCTTCTTCACGGCGTCGCCAGTATTCTTCCTTTTGCATTTGTTTCCTCATTTTCTCCTCCTGGATCTTCCGGGCTCGGATGCTGGGCTTCACTTCCACCTGGAGGTCTGGGTTCACCTTTTTCTACACAGAGGTGAAGGAACATTAACAGTAGCTTTGATCAAAACTGAACAGAAATGCAAAAGGTTTATAGGAACAACCTGACCTCTGACTAGCAAAAGCAAAACCAGAGATGCCTTAAACAAGCATGACCTTAAAGAAAATATCTCCATAGCCACAATTATGCTTTTCTCAGCATTTTCTTAAACAGGTTTATTAGGCTCAGATTATGTGGCACACCAAACATACAAGACCACAGGTAAGAATTAAGTTTCTATAAAAGTCAGTAATCAACACCTGCTGACCAATCAGAATTCAACAGAACTGCAATATTTCATCAATTAAATGAAAGTGTTTAATGGATTTGCAAATGTTTCCCAGCCCCAAATATCCAAACGTGTCCACACTCACTCAAGAACTGCCTTTATAGTCTACAAGCTAAGAACAAAATATCCACAAACCTTATATTGCAACCGATGTCTCCTCCCTTTAAGATGCATTTCCTTTGCATTGGGATCGTTAAAACTGCATTCGCACAACTTGCAATGGAACCGAATGACTTTTCCTTCATCGTTCCGAACCTGTTAAGCCAGAAATCGTTTCATCATCCGTTCACAACAAATAGGCAGTGTTTTAGGAACATGCTGAGAAGGGCTTCCCAACAAACCATCATACCTCTTCAACATAGTCATGGCCAACAGGCTGAACATCACTCTGCAAAGCCGCCAGAGCTGATTGAGGAGACAGAGGATCAGGGGTCTCGTTTTTCAGTTCCTGTGATGGTGCACCTAACGAGGTCTGTGCAGGTTTTGCTGCCTCAACTTTTGACTCATCCATCTTAACACCAGTGGTCTGTAATTTGTTTCCCCCTTCAGAAAAAAGGAAAGATCAAAGTTAGGCTAGCTAAAGATATCCCTAAATGACAACATCGGGGCAAATTCAAGTACAATATATGCAAAACAGCAAGTACCGACGAAGTTTATCTTGGGTGTGTTGACTTTCTTGATTGCGGCTGCAGTTGAGGAAATGCTGCTGGGAGCAGAATTCTTGCCCTGCATAGCCGAGACCACAGAGTTGTTAACCATGCCGATGGGTTTCAGGTAGGAGGAACTGGAACCGGTGGAGATGTTCATGGCAGATGCAGTGCTGCTGGTTGAACTGCTGATGGCAGCACTGGCCGTTTTACTGGGAGCAGATGTGGTGGATGTGGAGGTCTGCGTTACCACACTCGGCTCCGTGGAAGGAATGGGTTTCCCGAGTTTGGTGTGTAGTTTTACAACCTAACAAGAGGAAAAATTAAATTGTATGTAAACACAAGTATAAGGCATAGAAAAGGCTGCATGAGCAAATTATTCTTAATACGGATAAACACGTATTTTCAAGAATCTTAAGAATTCAAGCAGTAAATTTTTGCAGACTAACCTTATGTTTGTAGAAGACCATTACATTAGCAGTTTAAACATGCAGCAAGTTAAGTCACTGCCTCATGAAGACGTAGTGAAATTGAATTAAGTTTAAAATTGGGATATGACGGTGCACTTGTGAATATTACTATAGCGAGGTTAAAATGTGCTTTGCACCACCAAGTGCACTGCAACTTTATAAACAACGTAGCAGATGAAGAATATTTCGGATGTGTGCAAGTTTTCCTTTGTTCGCTAATTTGAACTTTCAAATATCATTCATGCCTTGAAAAATGCGACGAGCAATTTTGACTAAAAAGCCCATTCCAATATGCAAACTTTTTTGAGGGGAATGTTTGAAGAGATCGAACTTCTTTCTTCCAACCTTCACGCTCATTATATAAGAACAATGCGGTTATTCCTGGTATTTGTTTGAAGAAGTATAGGTTAAACGCTTAAGTTACATAAGCCTCTGCTGCTTGTGGGAGTGGATGCGAGATCGGTGCTTCTAAAAGATGAATCATTTACCTTCTGGTGCTTAGCTCCACGGATGTGGGCAGCATAGGCATCTGCCCCGGTACAGGCAACATCACAAAGCTCACAGCGAAGCTGGTTCTGTGTGCTGCGGGCCGAGCTGCTGCCGCCACTGCTGCTATTACTGCTCTGAGAGACCTTCAGCGCTGCCTCCTTCTTCTTGTGCTTCTGACCCTCTAGATGCTCCTTGTACGTCTAAAATAATGAACAGAAAGTCTATTATTAAACTGTACATTCTGTTGGGCAGAAGCAGGGCCAGTAAACTTAATCCCCAGAATGAGATGGAAACATTGGATATAAGTGGTGGTACATAAATGAATCAGAAGTACATCAAGACTCAGCATCCAAAAAATTACCATCTGCTGTCCCACAGGGTTCAGGTTTAGGACCCCCATCACCTTATATACATCTTATATAGAGGACCTGCACTCTGCAAGCAGCTCTACACTGAAATGTGCAACTATATCATGTCTATCAAGTAGCCTTAAATGAGAGGAGGCTATTAAAATGACTATTTGTAACTTGGTCATTAAATTTAGACAAGGGTATGAGGTAAAGGTGAAAAGGAAGAAAGCCCACCTGTGGCCCAGCGCAGCTAATCTTACACACATCACAGTAGTGTATTTGTGGTGGTTTCGGTGGTTGCTTAGGTTTGAGTGTTTTGTTCTGAAAGGGTGTTTTCTTGGTGAATGTGCTTCCAGTCCAGGCAGCAGTGGCTGCCGCGGCAGCGACGGCTTGCTTTTGCTGCTGCTGCTGCTGCTGTTGCTGGTAGTAAGAGGATGCAGCAGAGTACACAGCTGCCTCATAACCTGAATATGACGTGCCTGGAAACAGATTCAAAAGAGCAACGTTCAAAGGGGTTTAAATGAGAATGGACACATTACAATAACTTAATGCTAATGTTTGTGATCGCGTCTGTAAACTGGCCTAAAAATGTTGCGTTTAATAGAAATCATGCAAATGTGAAAAACAGATTCAAATGAACCTAAAAGCACTGAGGAGTTTAAAAGGAAAAACCGTTCACTTCACAAAATCAGGTCTGTCAGCAAGTAAAGAGCTGGGCTTTTTACCTGAATAGGTCACAGCGTTGGTGCTGTATGTAGGGCTCTGAGAGTAAGACGGGACCACGGAGGCTGCGGCAGCTGCAGCGGCTGCCACTGGCTGCACGGCAGAGGACACTGGGTAAATGGAGAAGGTTGAGGTGGCTGGACTCTGTGTGGCTGGCTTTATGGCTGTAACCTGGCGAGTCTGCTGGGTCTGTGTATATGGTGTGGCACCCTGGCTGTATCCTGTTTTGGGGGCTGTTTGGTAGTAGGTCTCAGCCACTGTGGGCTGTGGTTGGGCAGCTGCTGCTGCTACAGCTGCTGTAGCTGTGGGTTGCTGGTAGTATTGTTTACTGTCATAGGCTACAGCTGGAGCTGAGGAACGGACATAAGAATAGGAATCCTGCAAGAGAAATATGAAACTTGGTTACAGAAGAGACTCCGTTACTCAGTCTCTCAAAAGAACGACATTTTGACCTCAATTTATTAGCGGCTGTCAAAAACAGCACGAGGTGCTGAGAAAGCCATTTTAAAAACACCTCTGGACACCACTGCATGAAGTACGCAAGCATTTTAAGAATGCCTGGTTGGACATTCCTTGAAATAAATCAGCCCCAGATAAAGAAAGTTGGAAGGGGAAAAAAAAAAAAAAAAAGAAAAAAGAAAAAAAAAAACCCACTTAAAATCACCTTTACCTGATAGTTTTGTGAGGTGACTGGTGGAGGTGGTGGGGGCACTTCAGGCTGGCGCTGAGCATAGGTGTAGTCGGTGGTGGCGTGGGTAGGTTGATAACCCCCGTAAGCTGCCGCAGTGGCCGCCGCAGCTACAGCGACGGGTGCAGGTCTGGCTACAGCGACAGTGGCGACTGTGGGGGCGTAGGCTGCGGCTACGGTGTGAGCAGCCACTGGCGCCTGATGCACGGTGTAACTGGCCACCGTAGTAGGATGGGTGTAGGCTACTCCAGCGGCTGGCTGCTGACTACAAGGCAAGAGAGGTACAAGTTAATAACGAGCACTAGATTTTGAGCTCAAATGTTTTTCTTGACTAATAACAGTAAAGTGCGTTTTATTGCCATAACTAAGATTTGGCTAGCGTCTAGTCTAGACAAATCTAGACTTGAGTCTAGAGCTTCTTCAGACTTGAATACTGACTGCAATACTTGATATTTGACTTGAAGCCCTGTTAAACACAGGGCAACTTTTTATTCTATTTTCTATGAAAACAAAAAAAAGAAAAGTAGTGTCTACTGTGAATCAACTTTTGGCAACATATAAGCAGAGGTTTATATAACTTAACCAAAGAGATAGAGGAAGTCCTTTTTATAGTCCAGAAACATTACAAGCTAGAACAAAATGGTACTGATAGAAACGTTTTATTTATAACAGTGAAGTTTGAGAAATCCTAAGACCATGCCAATAATAAAGCCTGTCAAAGTTAACCAGACCTCCAAGGACCGTCTACTGCACAGAAATACCAAATTTTGATTGGAACAAAGTCATGTCAGAGATACCACAGCAAGTGTTTAAAGAAGTGAACTACAGTCCTACAGCAACATGGGTCATGTGATGCATAAGGGTCAGCTGAAATATAAATGTAACTATCACCTTGGCCATTTTAACTGATAATTATCTAACAAGTGCAAGAAAATTTCTCTACATTATCCTCAAGTTACCCTTCATGTGCCAGCTTTTGTGTGTGTAAACTACATTTTAGGAGCCAGCAGTGCACAACTGTCATGAAGATTCAGGTGATATGCTATTGTCATGGACCTTTATTTCAATCTCAAAACTCTCCACAGTCAACATTTTAAGTCATGGTATACATGCTCCTGACAAAACCGGTCCCAATTCTACTGACTAAGCCATCCTATTTTTACAACCACATGCTTTTACTGACCCCGTTTTCCTGTTTCAATACAATTTAACTTTCCATTATATTTGAGCATTTGTTAGGGGGGGGGAACCTTCAATGCTCGAGTCCATGCTCCAACATGTACTACGTTTGTAAACCCCTGACTATCACACCCATATGTGCTTGTTGAACATCCCATTACAGATGTAGTCCCACTTTATTGTTCTAATAACTCCCACTCTTCTGAGAAGGCTTTCCACTAGATTTTGGAGGGATGCTGTGGGGATTTGGGGCCATTTAAGACACAAGAGCATTAATGAGGTTAGGCACTCGTAATCTTCTACACCAACCTTGGAGGACAACTGACCTCATCATGGACCTCACGTTTTGCACAGGGGCATGGTCATGCTGTAACAGGCTTGGGCCTCTTCGTATCAGTGAAGGGAAACCAATGCTACAGTACATGAAGCCACCCTATATGATTGTGTGCTTCCACATTGTGATAACAGTTTGGGGGAAGGAACACACATGGGTGCGATGGGCAGGTGTCCACATATTTTTGGCCACTTAGTGCAAGTCTAACAAAATAGGTTTCCTAAGGTTTCTTTTTCTGGCTGAATATTAAATGCAGTTCTATTTGGCATACAGTACGCTCCATAGGCAACAGTATCTCAGCGGTTAAGGCATTGGACTGCTGACCTAAAGGAGAAAAATGTTAAATAACATCCTACCACTTCTGTAAGTCAACTGGATAATGACATCTGCCAAATGCCATAAATGTAAATGTACTACGTTGGGATGAAGACGTCTTACGTTCTACCCGATTTAGTATACATTAAACAGGAAACTATTTGGGATGTAGCGCAACCATGCGATCCCTGCTTGAAAGAAGCAATGCAAAATGTAGCTAAATATATTGTTTCCAAATGAGTAACCGAAAACCCCTACCATAAAAAGACCCTTCAACATGGTGCTATTTCAGTTTTATAATTAACCAAAATCGCAAGCATGTTCATTAGAACATTTCAAAAACGTATCCAGTAGGCAGTTATTTCTGCAACTATATTTTACAATCACAAGGTCGATAGCATGAGGCTAAGCAAATAAGCAAAGATACTGCAAAATGTAAGCCATGGTTGAAATAAAAACGACAGCCTGTTTGCTTTCAGCAACTTTATAAATCACCTGAAGTTCAATTCAGTGTCATAGCAGTTTCATAAGCTACACAAGAACAGAAATAAGGTTTTACATACATTTAAACACAAAAAAAAGATGACACCCACCACACATAAGGCAGTACGTGTTCACTTCATGCTCCCAACTTCAATCCTTTGCATTTTGCCTTCTGCCCATCAGCTGTTTTATGCAATTAAACTGAATTTTTCACAACATACTTAGCTTAGACTATGACTCAGGGATGCACAGAGTCTTGTCTGATGGTGCCATTTTGATCAATAGCTGCTATAAATGAATCACGTTAATTACTCATATACGTCGCTGCAGGGGTTCTACATGTTTCTGTGAATCCCAAACGGTTCGCAATTACAACAAAGTACACTACATAGGGTGGAGAAGCAATCAATTCATTTGCTGAATGGGAGTAGGAAGGTTAAGACGGAGCTTTCTGTATAGTAAATAGACAAAAATACAATAATCCTTTATATACATAGTACCTCTATGTATACATAAAAAAATATCTGAAATGGTTCATAAAATATTTCCACCTTGTTATTCTCTCTGCTTCATATTTACTATTTCCCTTCATTTATTTGCGTCAACCTCTGCTGTTGCAATAGGTAAAGGAAACTGGTGCATCTAATCCACTATGAAATTTCTATATATTTTTCCACACCATGCAACCTGGCATACCTACATGTGGGGTTACTAAAACAAACAGGTATACGGATAAATGCGAGTACAGACTGCTTGCGTTTTGCAATGCAGATTTTCAGTATTACCATTAGAAATTCCCTTCACTGGAACCAAGAGGCCCAAACTGGTTCCAGCATCATGCGCTGAACAAAAACTGAGGACCATAAAGACACGGTTTGCCAAGGTTGGTGTGGAAGATCTCGAGTGTCCTGCACAGAGTCCTGACCTCACGAACACCTTTGGGATGACCTGGAACGCCAACTACGAGCCTTACCTCACTAATGCGCTTATGGCTGAAAGAACCACAGCCATGCTCCAAAATCTATTAGAAAGCCTTCCCAGAAGTGTGGAGATTATTATACCAGTAAAAGGGGGAGTAGATCTGGATTGGGATGTTCAAAAGCACATAAGGCTTATGGCAAACTTTTACCCCTATAGTGTATAAGGCTTAGCATATGTGTATTGTTTGCAGATAAGTTTTCAAACTCATCATACAAAAAAAAAAAAAAAAAAAAAAAGAAAAGCACATATTTACATATTCCTATGATCTGAACTCCTGTCAGATTTAGCAGCAGCATTCCTGCTGCGATAGGAAACCAACCATCCTGACCAACCAAGAATTCACCAGCGCGGAGGTTGAAAATCTCAACAATCAATCCACTTTATATGGTGTATAGGGCTAGTGTGTTGAGTATAAATACACCTCGCAGGACATCATAGGCACACCGCAGTGCTGCAGCTGCTTGTTATGTCCTGCAATAAGACCGACTGACATTCAGGGAGTCCTTGAAAACTGCCTGTTAAGACACGTGCAGAAATAGAAACCGGTTTATTTTGAGGGTGACCGGATCCCTTATCAGGTCTGTACTACGCAAACAAATAATGACATGTACATTTAGGAAAAAAAAACATGCAAGGAGCTCAGAGCTAAATGGTGCAGGATGACAGCTACATGAGAAACACAGCAACAGGCCTGGTCCTGGATAAACACACACACACACACACACACACACACACACACACACACACACACACAGAGGATCTCCAGGCTGGCCACATACTGTAATCAGTGTTGATGCTCGTGCTGAATAATTGATCAGGAACCCAAGGGGAAAAAGGTCATGTTTCAGTAAACAAGTACAGCAGGTATCGTTATGCAATATGGGCAGGTACCTCGGTCATGATGAAACCGTCAGCTCGCCTGGACAACGACCACACAAACAGGCTGGGGTTTTTTTTAGTTACTATTATTCCTTAAAGAGTAACATGCACGAGGATTTAAATGAAATGTAATGCGCATTAGGGCTAGCGAGACAAGCGCAGAGCGCTCGCGCTGCATAACCCCTCCGCCCTTCCCCCACCACCGAACAATGCCAATGGAAATAACGTAAAACCGCACACAGAGCACGAGACCGCTGATTTACACACGCTCATCATTAACACCAGCAAAACGGCTCAACCTCTTACCTGTACTGGGCAGCAGCACCGTGGGTAAATCCAAAATAATTGCCGCCGGTAGCCATTTTGGCATCTTCACCTAGCCGGCTGGGCACTGCAACGAGAAACACAGCGCGGAGTAACGTTAGCTTGATTAGCCCCAGCTAGCAAACAGCAGAGAGCTAGCTTAGCAACCGCGGAAACCCAGCATTATCGCTGCGCTGGATTGCATGCTGATAACAAGCAACAGCTAGCGATTTAACAAACATAAATACACTTAACACACAGTTGTAACATCGCCCAAGCCGCCCACGCCCGTTATAGCCCTGAAGTGTTGTGTTTTCATCTTTATTTTCCCCTTACCATAGGTGAAGGAGACCACTGGACATATGGGAATCATTGGCTTCCACTTCTCTGACGAACTCTGACTCCGAACGCTGCTGTCTTTATATGAGCGTGTCATAACCGGATGTAGAATCTGCTGTACACGCAGCGGAATTCTGGGAAATGTAGGTCTCCTAGAAATACTGTCGATAATGCACGAAAACCATTGTCAGTTTCATAAGGACCATTCATGAAACTGAGGGGAAGTGTATATTTCAAAATGACACATGAAATGGCATACATTTTAATCTTAATTACATGGCTTGGATGAAGTTGTACAGTTTCATTTTAATTACACAATATTTTATTAAACCTTAAACGCTTCCTGCAATATTTCAGCAAAAACTAGATTTTTTATAAAATCGCACAATTACTACCTGGTGAAAAGGAACGAGTTTCTGAAGAGTGAGATCAATTTAAATATTTACATTTAAATATTCTTCTTTATTTAAATGCATTTAAGTATTCTCGCATTAAACATTTCCACACAAGTTTTGAGTAAATTTTTTTTTACATAAGAAATAAAAAAAATGTAAACAGTACTCCACAAATGTATTGTGAAATATTATAAGAACAATTTAGCGTAAAAATAAAGCCGACAGTGGTGAACTTTTGTCTGTGGAAAAAGTTTATGCTTTTCTTGTTTTCACATCATTTGCTGTGTCGACATTTTAGGAAAACTAATCGCTACGAATTCAATTCAAGTCAATAAAATTACATAAGAAAGAAAGGTTGCCCCTCCAAAATGGCGGCGCAGTTGACGTGTTTAGCTAAACCTTGATATGGCCAACGTGCAACTAACGTCTAATATGATTGGTCGATAACAGACCACGTGATCTGAGCCGGGCGTTACATTTCCAATGCTGTGATCTCTCGCCCTGTGTGTGTGAAGCAAATCCACGGCTCAGGCTCAGTGTTGGTGCCCAGGCTTCAGTGAACATCCAGCTAACTAACTGCATCATCTAACGTAAGTCAGCTATGCACCTGAAAGTGAATGATATAAACTGTAATGTTGATTTCAACGTGCTGAAAAGCCGGAAGTGAGTCCAGGTCGTGTGATAAATGTCAGGCAGTGTGATAAGAGTGTTTCTAACGGTTATTTTATTTCCAGGCCTCGTGGCCCACATTGGCGCTACGAGCAATGAGCTAGCTAAGCACAATCATACCTCTTTCATAAATTCAATTTTAATAAGATTAATGAGATGATTGATGAACTAAGGTCACTGCTTCAGCCCATGTAGGAAATAAATGAACCACTGAGCCATGGCACCAGGACAGACTTCACCTGTTTTAGATCTGTATGGTAATGATATCAGTGACTGAAATATTACTCTTTAAATCTCATCTACTGTTTCACATAAACCAGTGAATTGTCTTCACTTTGTTTTGCACAGCCTTGCTCTTCGAGAGTGACAATACAAGACCTATTTCATCCCCTACTTCCTATTCCCTGCAAACTCCATAGTGGGCCACTTGTGTGATGTCATGAGCGTGCTTGGTATTCTACGTAGCCATGTGTGTCCTGGTGTCAGAACCGGAGCCTGACTTCACGTCTCGTGGAGAATGTTGTCCTATGTTGTGGCCTGGATTAAGATGGAAGGTCACCGGATCTCTTGACATGTTGGATTAGCCAAAGCCTAGATTAGTTTTTATTCCACACCCAGGCACAAATTCAATGAGAATAAAGGAATCTTCTCTTTGCATAACTGACCTGCAAACCCCAGTGTACATTCAGTAGCTACTAGGGTACATAATGTGTACACTAATCTATGGCAATGCATTGTGGGTTGTTATAAGTGGTCTAAATACTCTCCACTTGATTATGGCTCTCAAAAAACTGCGGTGGCTTTGAGGCTACACCGCTCCAGGCTTCAGGTGGTTCCTGAGCTCATGTCTGCATGGGTTTTCTCTGGGTTCTCCGGTTTCATCCCTAAAACGTTTCAGTAGGTAGATTCATGACTCTAAATTGCCCCAGGTATGAATATGTGTGTTTATGCTGCATTGCGATGGACTAGTTTCCTATTCAGGGTGTATTCCCACCTTCACACCCGGCATTCCTGGGATAGGCCCCGGATCCACTGCAATCTACGCCAAGGTAAAACATTTAGTTAAGATGACTGAATGAATGACTGGGAGGGTGGTGCGGTGGTTAGCACTGTCGCCTCACAGCAAGAAGGTCCTGGGTTCTATCCCTGGGTCACCCAGAGTGCCTTTCTGTGTGGAGTTTGCATGTTCTCCCCGTGCATGCGTGGGTTTCCTCCGGGT
>JAQQZR010000014.1:11142856-11168245 GCA_030068235.1 Notoglanidium macrostoma
ATTATGTCAACTGGCTACTCTAAATTGCCCATAGGTGTGAATGCGAGCGTGTGTGGTTGTTTGTCTGTGTTGGCCCTACTCCGCCTCTCGCCCGAAGATGCTGGGATTGGCTCCAGCTTCCCCGCGACCCAGATGAATAAAGCGGTATGGATAATAGATGGATGGATGGAATGAATGAATGATTATAGCATACTATGTAGTAAATAGGGTGATGTTGCATACATGTATTATGTGAAAAACACTTCAAGTAGTGCTCTATGTAAAAAGTAGGGTGTAATTTAAGACGTGCATTTGAACCTGGTTTGGATACATTTTCCTTCCTCCGTGCATACAGCTCGTGTATTATGGACCATGAGACACGTTGAAGCTGGCTTCACTTTCCGTTTTATCAGTGCTGTGGTCAGACACTGTCAACGGTGATTCTCCTGCTCGTCAACTTTGCCTTTAATGCAATGTGCCTCGGGTGTGTGCTGTCAGTCTGCAGAACATGCTGCACTCCCAACAGCCTTTCCATATCTATGGAAAGTGTGATGCTTTTATGTTTCAGAACATTTCTAATTGCCCCTTAACTAACAACCTGTTCTTTGGATTAAGCGTCAATGACGAGATGCTGGATTTTTTTCACGGGGCAAGTGTGTCTTCGGTTAGTGTTCTTCACGTACGATGGGCCCTTGCTTCACTTTTGACAAGAAACACGTTACCTAGGTCCAGTTTTAGAGGTAACTTCAGTGCGGAGCTTTGCACTACACGATAGTCCGCCTTTCATATAAAAAAAATACTTTTGAATACGTTGTGTGCGTGTCAGACCTGAGCCTGGTTCTGTGAAAACGCCACTTCCACCATTGGCTGAAAACTCATCAACTCCACCCTTCCACTTCACCAAAAGTCTCCTTGTTGCTAGTAAGAACCCTCTGTGTTATAAATAATTGACCCTGTATAACTGAATGCATGCTGGTTCCCACAACAAGCGGCGAGCCACTTAACGAATCTGAATGGAAATTTTTTAAAAACGGCAGGAAATACTGGCCAATTTAACTGCACTTCAGTGGAGAGTAATGAAAATGGCAGGGATTAGTTTAAAAAAAAAAAAAAAAAAAGTCTAATTTAGGACAAGCCATCTTTATATCCTTATATGGAAGTTTTTGCTCCAAATACTAGATTACACAGTTATCTTGCTTATCAATCGCTATTTACTGTAGCATTTAGTCATAAAATATTATACATTATTTTGTAAATGGCTGTATGCTCCATTTTTCCTGTATATATGTAATTGGGCCAAGTATGCGGCAAGTCAACAACACATTCATCACATTCAGACGTTTGGATAAGACTCTTTCAGTATTGCAGCTATACTGCATTTTTAATGCATTTTAAATCTCTAAATCTGGTGTTTTATTTATTGGTGGTGTCTGACCGTGACGCAACCGCCCTCAGACCTGCCTGTTTCACCTTCTGCTTGGACTTGTAAGCCTTGTGGATGATCCCAAAAAGATTTTCATTTCCCTAAAACAGTTTATGGACAAGTCTCATCCTTGTCCTATCAAGTCTCTATCCTGTGCACGTCATTTATTCACAATACGCTCTTCCTTTCAACACTGTTTAACTTTGAAGTATACAGAAGAGTAGAGATCTATATTCTGTCCACCCGGTGTCACCCTGAAGAGGACAGGATCCTTTCTGTATCTGATTCCTCTCAAGGTTTCTTCCTCATGTCACCTCTGGCAAGCTCAAGGGATCAAAATTGGCATTTTGATTGCAATGAACTGAATTGAATTGATCTGAGGAATACTGCCTATCTATGAGCATTGTGAATTATCGAAGAGTTTGTCGTTGAGTATTATGAGTCCACCATGTGGGGGCAGTGTTGGCTTAGAGTTTACAATAACAGTGTCATGGTTTCTTCCCCAGCATGCCCAAATCAAAAGAGGAGTTGTCCTCCACGTCGGGTAGTGACTCTGACAGTGAAGCCGAAACAAAGGTAGGATCTTTAGTATTTTTACATATCATAAATTCCACTGTACTATTCCATCCTGACTTTTTTTTTTTTAACGTCTAGTAGACCTTCATATAGCTTTAAGACCACGTGAAATAGACTTCAGCTACACTTGTACTGTGCTAAATGTAACAATTTGTCCCAGGCTAAGAGGAAGAAGGCAAGCAAAGTGGAGAAACCTGCTAAAAAACAGAAGGGTGGGGAGAGCTCCAAGCCGAGCGGCTCTTCTAAGAGTGCTGATAATGCCGGAGACAACATGTTCCAGGTTTAATCCATCTTTCCCCACATATGCGCATCCTGAAACAGTTTTCTGCTTAGGAGTTATATATTTTGATATATGAAGTATTAAGGAAACACATTGTGCCAGAAAAAGTCTGAAATATTCCTTTTCGAAGTTGGGAAAAGTCCACGGCAGTAGATGTGACTGAGAAAGTACCGGCGCGTCTGCGCCCACCATTCCAGTTCATTTATTGTCTTCAGAATCTGTTGTAAAAGAATAGAGTACTGTTTAGAGTGTATACACTTGAAATTAAGAAAGCCAGGTTTGCACTGTTACAGACTGTAAACACGCGTCATAAAATAATTCTTTGGTCGCGAGTTGAGATCAGCTGTCGTACTCGCATGATGTGTCGTGCTTATTGACGGAGGATTTGGTGCCATTGCAGCCATTTCCCCCCCCCCAATTTGGTCACCTGATAATTTCCATTCACCCAGCTCTCTCCTATTATATTTCAAATTGGGGAAGGTGAAGTTTAAACACATGCTACCACCAGGACATGTGAAGCCAGCCAACTGCATCTTTTCAATCTGCCACTCATGCTGCACTTGGAGAAATGCGCTATCCGCCCTCTTCCACATACATGCCTACGACTGGCTGGTGTCGCTGTGAATGACCGGGGAGAGCGTGTATGCCGCCATCTCTCACCCAGCTAGCTATGGCTTCCTTGGCTTTTGGTCACAGATAGCTGTAGCATCATCAGGATTCGTACATGTGATCTACCAGTGATGGCGTAAATGCTTTTCTGTTGCACTGCTCAGGAGCTGGAGTTTCAGAAAATTTGAATTAAAATCTTAGAGTGTGACCTCTGCTACAAGACTTGTCTAAAACCCACCAATAGGAATACACAAAAGTCATGGATATATACTATATACATGCTAATAGATAATAAAAAAAAAAAAAGCCTACCTGTTCAATGTAAGCAAAACATAGTAATTTTCTCTAATCATAGTTCTGTTTTTGAGATTGTTCATCCTATCGCGCATTCTCCATCTCCGATTATATCATGCAATCTATTCGAGAATTTGACCAGAATAATACATACAGTGTGTCATGTGGTGATCTTTAAAGACTTTTAAAGCTTATCCCAGCCCTTGACCCTTGATTTGTTCTAGACCAGGTACAGACATGTTTTAATTAGGACAGAAAATGAAACTATACTATCAGAAAATGTTTGATGGCCTGAATATGTGTAATATATCTGTTTCAGATTGGGAAGCTGCGATATGTCAGCGTCAGAGATTTCAAAGGAAAGGTGTTGATTGATATCCGAGAATACTGGATGGACCAAGCAGGTGAAATGAAACCTGGAAAAAAAGGTAAATGTGGAATTGAAGGATATATATATATATCTGTGTTTGTGTATATATGTACAATTTCAGATTTTTGGAAATGAAATATCTTGTATAGATTATATTGTCATTCATTCATAAAGACGACTAATGTGGTCTTGATAGGCTTTATAATGTCTTTCTCTGCTAAGTTTGTTCCTTTTTATAAGTTATTTCTTGACATTGATGGCTGGCTTAATGAGATACAGCTAGATAGAACTTATAATAAAACCAAACAGACTTTAAGCACGTTATCTAAAAAGTTGTCCCTGTTCTCCCACATGAACAATCTCTTCCTTTCTTTCTCAATAATGGTGACTTCAATTTCAGCATTTTAGATGAGCGATTCCTTTAAATGAATGTTTAATAATGTAATGTTTATTTTGGTTGCATCACCTTCAGGTATCTCGTTGAACCCAGAGCAGTGGACCCAGCTTAAGGAACAAATGTCGGACATCGATGACGCAATAAGAAGATTATAGAATTTGCCTGTGTTTGGGGGCATGGCTGGGTGGGGCAGAGCGTTTTTAGAGTTCCTGTTCTTTGGCATCTGGACCCTGGGTGAAAACTGATTTGTGTGGTGTTTTGTTTTTCTTCAGCTTGTATGTTGTTGCTAGGGTTATCCATTGAACCAATCCCAATCCTTTTTTTTATTTTTTCTTCCTTTCCGTTTTCGATATGATGTTGATACGAGCTCTATAGTATCAGTTGATGACTAATGACGGCTACGGAGCCGAGTTTTTGCGAGCTTCCGTTTCCAAGTTATGCAAGACATTAGAGACATGTTGATGTTCACATGTGAAATCTGTGTGTCAGTCAGTGTAATAAGCCACTGGCATTATATACGTCAGTGGATCTGACTGGAAAATGTCAAATCCGATCCCAGTGTTTCATGTCAGTTTGGGACCGATAGTATTACTCTGTATCGGGTTGGTGTATCCCTGGTTGGTGCAGTTTAGTTGAAGTAGAGTGGTTTTTTTTTTTTTTTTTTTTTTGGGTTTTTTTTTCCCTTTGGTGATTATATATTCATACCTGTTGCTTATTGTTTGTAACGGATGGTTGAAAGTCCACAACAGATAAGCACTGCTTTGAGAATAAACTTGTCACACTGTTCTTTATACTTAGTATATGTAATAAAGAGTACATTATATGTTTTGGTGGTATCACAATCAAGCATGTTTATCATTTTTGCTCTGGACCCTTTTTATGGTATGTCAAATTAATTATGTCCTAGCTGAATAGCAACTACTAGCCTGGCATAGAATCAGCAATTCTGTGATGCATAACTGTCAGATTTTTTTATTGCACGTATTTCGGACGGTTTAGCCATATATTTTTTTTTACCATGTAACAGCTGAAGGATGAATCAAAATGAAAATTTGGCTTGCTGTATTGCTCAGTGCATTCAGTGCTAAGCCTTAGTGTGTGTGTGTGATTTTGCTTGCCTTCGCGTGGGAGCAGGAATTATAATTGTCCATACACCCACTCGGACATAGACCAGACTCCAGCGCAACAACAGCCCTTTCAGAGAACTGTCCAGAAGAGCCATCTTGCATCAATTGCATTTGCTGAACAAAATTAAATCAGGCATGTAGATCACAGTAGCCACTGTATTGCCAGCACGGCTTTTTGCGACAACATGGTTTACGATGTTGCGTGCAAAGGCTGATGTTACTTAGAATTATGGCAGGAGTAACTGCAGTGTGAAAATGTTTGTCTTGTATTTCACTCCGAAGTGTGAATGAATGATCATCATCTTCATAGTGTACATCAGTGGTTAAGAGAGAATTGACATTCAATAAAAAGTAAGGAAAATCCTTTATTACATGAAAACCATGATCAAGTTTGTAGGTTCAAGCAACACATTGAGTGACGCTCCTAAAATTTCTCATGTTCTACATATGTATATTTTCTGTATGTGCTATGAGTTGTGGTAGGACTGAAAAAAGGATCGTTTTTACATTTCTTCACGTCACCGGTGGTAACCCCGTTGCCAGTTACTATGGAGATGTTTTGTCGCCATGGAGGTCTAATATACTTCCAGAGCGGAGGAGGTGATTAGCATTAAGGCTATTGTCCATCGTTCATATTACTGTACCTGTACACTTGTAGACTGTCCTGTTAGCACCAAATGCTGCAAAACAATACTTGAATAAAACGCACGTCAGTTGAGATGTCAAACAATGTCGAGATGATGCGCTGACTGAAGGACAGGCAAAAGCTTATTAGATCATGCATTTTGCAAATACTTACCACATGTTGGTTGCAAAGCAGGTACATCTGCAATAAAAAAAAAAAAAGAGAATAGGGAATAAATTTAAGAAAACCGACCAATTGGTATTTGGAGCTCAAGGGAACGTGGACAAAATGTGAATCACTAGATGGTGCTGGTGCTCTGTTTTTGACCTGTAACATCAGAATCGGCAGAACCGCTTAGAATGTTCTTAATTTTTTAGAGCATTACCATTTCTTAGTATAAATCAAAGCTTTTTCCGGTTAATTTCATTGACAGTTATCCGTCAGTGGTGTGGATGTTCTTGTTTAAGAACAGAAGTCAGAACAACACTGTTTCCCTTCTTCATCTTTTTATTCTTCTTCTTGTGCTCTACAAACATGAATGGATTGAATAAGACTGTCAGTGCGTTCCCTAGTACCTTAGAATTTTCTTATTTCCAATTAAATTAGGAGTCGAGACCTGTTCTATGGAAAACACGACTCTGTCCCGATAGTGAATTTCCTCGCATGATAGCTACTAGCCGTAGATAAAAAAAGGAATTCATTTCAAAAAGCCTTGGCTGTAACACAAACGCATAAGCATAAGCGCGTAAGCTGCCATGTCTTTGATTTTTAATACCAGCTCAAAGTGGTTCATGATGAATACAATATCGAAATGGATTATAAGGGTAATTGTCCTTCAGAGTCACAGCTGTAGAATCATTCAGTGGAACAAGGGCTTGTTCAAATGATGGATGTTAAAAGTTGTGCTGTGGTCTGCACGCATTTTAGTGGAAAAAATGTCCTCCATCCCATACACGCACGCGAGGCATGTCCTCCCCCATCCACCCACTAAAAGGCACGCTCCCCAACTGCTGTAAGTGGTTTGGAGTGCCTGTGCAACCTGCACCTGGAAACAAGGCGATGTAGGCTGAGACTTGGCTGCTCAGGAAGCGCCGCATTTCTTCCCCTGCATTACTTTATACTTTGATGGTTTTATGATGGATTGAGGGAAGAGTATCCTGGAAAAGATGGGGGAAAAGAAGGGGTGAAAGTGGGTGTGCTCAGCTAGCTCAGGTCACCAACGCCTCTGAAGTCCAACATCTGCTTCCATTTGAAGTGTCTGCAATAAGCCCAGTGACTGAACATCAGCGGCTGTGGTTCTTCGCCTGACGCTTGTGTCACTGGTATCTAGGGTGCTGTGTGTTGCAGGTCTTAGCACGTCAGATTCTGCAGTCTGTACCTCAGGAAAATGGAAATATAGAAGCGAATGTAGCTCACCATTGGACTCATATCAGACAATCAGTGGTTTTAAAGGGCAGGGAGTGAGTGAAACACGAGGAAACGTCCTCGGCTCACTTTTTGATGAATGTCTCTGTCCCTCTTATTTCACTCCATGGTGGCTAATATAACAGATCTCATTTCTCGGAAGGAATGTGCTCTTCCATAGAGATGTGAAATTCATATTGATTATGGGGCGTCTTGAGTTTCCTGTCCGTGACAGGGATGATGTTGGCTGAAGCCTGTCTTGGCTGTAAAGTGCAGCCAAATCTTTTCAATTATCTTTATAAAGGATAGATCGTATTGAGAGGTTTACAGGCCAGAATTGCCGTATTTGACCTTGTGTTGGGAATGAAATCATTCATTTGTATCATTCAGTAAGGTATACAAATTAACGTTTGTATGCGCAGGTAACTCACCTGTTTGAGCTGAGCATAGGAATTAAAACAAACAATGCTTGAAGCCATGTGATTGATTTTTTTTTTTTTTTCAATTTCATGAACAGGCATGAACAACAACTCTGTCCATAATCATGCGCATAACTGTGGCACCTTTTTTTTATTATTTTTTTTTATGGCTTTCGTTGTGCAAATTGTTAGGAATTTGCACGTGTGCGACCATGTTGGCTTGACTTTAATAATAAAAATTTCAAAAAATTGTAACCGTCTAAATTCCCAAGACATGTCACCAGGTCCAGACTTACATTGTCATTCTCATTACTACATGCCTTTCTTATTAGTTTCACTGAATAACTGAATAATAAGCAAAGAATTTAAGGGGTAAACCCCCCTAAATTCTCAGCCTATTATTCAGTTGTTCACTGTAAATCGTATTATTCAGTAACGTCTATGAATTATTCAGTAACTACTGTGAAAGTTATATGAAAGGTATGTAATTACAGGACTGAGGAATGCAAGTCTAGAGCCGTAGAACAAATCCTGGCAGTTTCAGAGGTAATGGCACTCTTGAATATTTAACTGGCCCAGCATACATATATTTTCATATGTTCAGCATTGTCCACCCAGCCAGTAAACCTGCTGTAACTACCTCCACTTCCAATCCTGTCTTAAAGTTGAGTGGAGCATGTAGTGATTGGTGGAAGCCTCGGCCACAGCATGGCCTTTCGCACCGGGAGGGTTTCACTGTCAGCGTGCTGTCGAGCCGCCGGGCAAGGTGAGCAGCAGCAGGGGCTCGGCGCTGCCCACAGCTGTTGACATTGGCTGGGGTGGGCTGAGGAATGCAGCAGGCCTTATTGATGACTGCTTCCCCCCTTCTCTGCTGGGGCTGAGCCACTTCATTGCGCCAGCTGCGGGACCCCACTGAGCCAAGTCTCCTCGAGGTCAGCTGGAGGTGCCCTCGACCTGCCCAATCGTCTACACTCATAAATATCTCATAAATATGCCAGTGGTTGAACACTGACAGAAAACTACTTGATTTGACTAGTTTGTCATCCAGCTTAGGAGTTAGGAATGAATAGTGAGTATGCCTGAGGGCTCTGGGTCTCCCACCTAATGAGCTGGATTTTCTTTACTTCTGGCTCGACAGAGCGTGCGGTATAACATTGTGAAGCAGCCCAGCTGCCTGAGGCGGTGTAGCCCGGAAGGTCAGAGCATATCCTTAGAGCCTCATAGAGCTGAATTCCTGTGTGGCAAAGCATTATGCAATAAGCTGCACAATGCATTCCAAATAACTCAAGCCAGTTTCTTTAATTCTCTGTGGAGTCAATTAAGATTGTAAGTGAAAAATTTCTTCACACTGTCTATTTCACTGAAAGTGTGTGAACCAAAAAGCAAACAGAGCGTGTTTGCCTACATGCATGTCGAAAATAACGGTCTCAAAGCATTCTCGGTAGAATATCTTATCAAAGGAAAATTCTCAGCAGGAATTATTTGATTGCATTATTACTAAATGAACCATGCAGACATTGAGCAATAACGTCACACGACTCTCACTTCTGCAGTAACAGTGGAAAATACGTCCAACCATATGATTCCAGGTAACAGTGGAAGAAAATTGTGTGATTAAAGGAAAAAAGGGAATGTTGGAATTGAGCAGTCATTAAGTACTCATGGTCGTGTTCCCCTTGTTTGGGCTCTTCGAGGTTTTGTCTAACCACAGCTGGATGGAGGGTTTTCCACTCCGAGTACACCGTGCTTTGTTCAGAACTCTGCAGCCAGAGATTTTAGATATATGGAAATAACCTTGACTGGTGGTTACTAATTTATCTCATAATATTGTTGTGCACCATTGGTTATGAAGACATAGGCTAAGTGAACAAGGTACACTTACCTCCACAGACAGCCTTCATCACAGAGGACGCTTCTTCGGTACTGTCCAAATGAGATAAGATATCTGAACATACTGTAATGTTGGTGGAGGATGTCTGTAGTAATTGATTGATCTGCACAGGATAAGCAATAATTTATAAATCACAGTGGTGAACGTCTTCATTATACACAGCATGCATGGTTGCCGTGATCAAAATTTCATGCCTACTACATAATCTATATATTTATTTTAATACTAACTGATTGCATTGATCCGGATTATAAGGACAGTCTGTAGCAGCTAGCTAGTAGGTCACATGACCATAACACGTATGTAGGCTGCCTGTGCTTGGAACTCACTAACGTAACCTAAAATTTAAAACATTCAAAACATTTAAACTACATCGATATTTTATTACTCTGCATTTGAAAGTAGAGAAAGAAAAGAAAACCTCTTTTTTCATGTAATATTTACCAGCATGTCAATTTGGATAGGATACGTATTACCTGGCATTATCTCTATAGAACGTTTTATAGATTGTTAAAAAAAAAAATAAATAAATAAATAAAAAGGCATAATCTTTCCAAAAAAATGTAGTGACATGACAAATTCAGACAAATCCCAGAGATTTTTTATCCCACTTCTCCATGTAAAAGAATCCCGTCTGAATAGGGCTTGTATCCTTGTATGTTTTGCACTAGAATTAACAGGTCAGAGGCAGTAATGCCGTTCTCCACTGTATATTCAAACCTGTCCCTTTTTCTTGCCAGCATATGCAAACGTTTAGAGTTGTTGACCTCGTGATGTTTTCTTAGTAAAAACTGATTGTTCGCTTAGATTTCAGATCCCTGAACCGAGGCCTATGTCTATTTCTTTAACTTAGACCTCACACCACTGTCTACCCACCATCTTCCCACCATTTGTCACAGGAACAGAATGTAGACAGAACCAGACAATGGAAAGCAGAAATATACGGAATGATCTGCAGAGTAAAGGGGAAAAAAAGGATCAGGGAATCTCTGACGTAAAAATGTCTACCACACACGCAATGTCAACAGGTAGTGTTTCTTTTTGACAGAAGGACGTCAGTGCCTGCTGTTGGGAGGATGTTTAAACAGAGATCAGTTCATCTCTTTGTAGGTCTGCTTAATGCTATTTGCTGTCAAAACCATAGCCATTCCTGACATTCCTTGCTAGGACACACTGTCTTGATGTTTTTGAATTGGTGATGTTTAAATCTTCAGTTTTGGGTGTAATTTTAGTCATTTTGTTGGTTTAACCACATAGTCTCTGCTTATTATTCATCCTCGACTCAGATATTCAGGTACTAGCGTGCAACTAATAGGAAAAGGTATGTAGTTAAAGGCTTGAGAAATGTAAGTCTGGACCTGCAGATGGGTTTAAGGGGTTCAACCTGCGGCGGTCGCCATGCAAACATGTTACAGCTCTGAGTGGCCAGGTGTTGCATGTGAAATATGTCTTTGAGAATTGAATTCTTTCATTTAATTGATTGTATTGTGCAGAGCTGTCTCTCCAGGGCTTAATCATTTCTAGAGCAGTATTACCGAATGAGCGATTGCTACAATTCAATTCAAAGTATGTGTGTATGAAAAGTACCAATCTGCTATCTACTTGCTATCTGTCCTGTAACATGGAACATTTAAATGAATTAGCAGTGAGAAAAATGCACGCAGTCACACTCCCATGCTCGCCGTTAAATCATTCATTCAGCGTTTGCCCCCAGGCGAACATCACTTCACTAATTAAGTCACAAGCCTCATTTAGAATGTTATTCTACAGTTCACATTTCCATCTCATTTAAGAGGTTTAATAAATGGAATATTTTGGATTTAAACAAACACCTAATGACGTGGAGGGATTTTTAATGTGTCCTCGAGGGAGCAGAGGCTGTGTTTGCACTTTGGAGGTAAAGGGAAGTTTAATGGTATGTCTGCAGCTCAATTTGGAGTAATAACATCTGTCTGTATCATTATTTTGTTCCGAAAATCATTACTTTTATGGTGTCACATTCTTCTTTTTATTTGCTCCATGGTGGACTTATAGAATAGTTCAGAGCCATTTATTCCCCTCGTTCAGTTACGGATTAACTCATTGCTGAAAGATGACAATGCACCAGGGTAAATGACAGCTTGGCTTTGACTCAAAAACCTTATTTTTATGGGTGCTATTATAACCAATTCTGACACGGTTTTACACAATGACGGTATTATTCTCAGACATTCTTAGGTAAAGCACAGATCTCTATATACCACCAAGTGCCATGCCGTCCTCAGGCATAAACATGGTGTAGGTCATAATTGCACAGAGTAGGATACTAGTTAGGATCCTGGGTTGCCTTGACTCCCAGCCCTGAGGGCATCACACCCCCCCCTCCCACCCCTTCTTCCAATGTGGACTCTGGGCGCTATTAACCTGTCCCTGAGAGTTTGTTTTTACATGCCTATGCGTTTGCTGCCATGGACTCTTTTAAAAGGTGAGAGGAATGCTGCCAAATGAGTTGCACCGCATTGGCGATTGCTCCAGGAGGAAAAGGAAAGAAACATCAGGGGGTGTCTGCCATACAACAAGGCAAAACATCAAGCTCTGTCAGGGGCAGATCCAAATATGCACTCTGTAAGTCTTAAATATTTCAAAACACGAAACTCAACCTTTTCAAACATCGCGTGTGCCGTCTCCCTGATACCCGTCTTTAGATGTTTGCATTCCATTCACATCAGGGAACAACCGTGAAAGGGACACGTCAGCTGCCCTGGATGACACAATTTTTACTGGCTACAACGATGAAGAAATGTTAAAATGTGTGTTGTATGATAACATATAAGGCTCCTAAACGTGTAAAGAAAAACATCCAACAGCCGTTGTGTTGTTGCTGGGAGACACTAATTTTCAGTTTCAGTTGTTGTGACCTGCAGCAGGGTAACTTTTACAGGATTGTATCACAGATGGAATCCACATATATTAAGGATGTTTGGATGCATAAAAAAACAGCCCAGGGTTTCAAAGACAGTTGTTGCAGTCAAAATAAAACCCATCTGAGCAAACCGCTACTCAATCCAAATAGTCAAACTTGAGCATACTGTATTTCCATTAACAATGTCCTGCATTGTATAACCAGTAACAGCCATGGGTCTCAGTGGACCAGATTTAAATTGTCCTAAATACAGAGGAACACCAAATATCCCCATTTAGGCTATTCAGCTGAGTTTTTTATTTGATGTTCAACCACAATGTACCCTGTACTGTAAGATGAGTTTTGTGGTATGGCACCAATCAAGACTAGACCTCATGAGTAGCTCTATTGTAAGCATGTAACTCTTATATGGGATATTTATGGATGTAGGAGCTTTATAACACGATCATGTAACGCAATGAGAGGTCATTGAGGATTAAAATATTAACATTCACAGAATGGTTCTGCACTGATAGTTTATGTAGTGACCCAGATTTGGCTTACATTAATTTTAAGGCATTCCGTTAGGTCTCATGATGTTCATAAACTGAATTATGGGATTTGGAAATCTAGCTGCTTTTTGTTCGTTTATCACCAGAAAAACAAGTATTTATTACAGATGTTTTATAATCACAAGTCCCACATCCACTGGCTTATGCATGTAGTTAGCTGACAATATCAAACGTGAATGGCGTTTCAAACTGGCCCAGGTGCTTTCTTCAAGGTTGTCACATTTCTTGCCTGAAAAATGAACAAGACAAAAGGCAAATGCCTGTCATGATGACAGAGAACAAAAGAGATGTCTGGGATCACAATATTTGAGTGCTAGAATTTAGTAAGTCTATGATGCTACCAAAAGTAAAAAAAAAAAAATGTAAACATGTGCATACTCAAATGTGTTTTAATGAATAGATTTTCTTCTTCTCAGTTTTAGATTTTCAGTGAACAACAAATTGACCCATCAGAATTATAGTGAGCATAGACTAATAAATACATTTCTACTCTCCTGTGTTCTCATTGGCAGAGAGATTGATAATAAATAAACACAATATCCCAAACCATTGTGTCCAGGACACATATATTACATATATTGATAGCTCCTCTTGCCTGTTAAATGACATTCACTGATTTTAATGGAAAACTACTCAAAGTCCTTTGGTATTCCTCGTGGTGATGGATGACAGATGTTTGTAGAATTTATCATATATAT
Source organism: Notoglanidium macrostoma (assembly GCA_030068235.1). Taxonomy (NCBI): domain Eukaryota; kingdom Metazoa; phylum Chordata; class Actinopteri; order Siluriformes; family Auchenoglanididae; genus Notoglanidium; species Notoglanidium macrostoma. The sequence goes on from JAQQZR010000014.1 coordinate 11,156,402, forward strand.
ATACCTCAAGGAAAAAAGAAATGACCAAAGACAAGAAGTTCCTAGGGACCAAGAGCATTTAAAAATAATATATATTTATTTACAAATGACAAGTTGCTTGTATTTATTTGAAATATCCCTGGTTTTGCCACATGTACAAACTTTCCATCTGTACACTTGAAAATTCATGCAGTTAACTAATCACCCAATGATGTAGCAGCAGCATAATGCACAAAAATATCATGCAGATGCAGGTCAAGGGCTAATGTTAATGTGCACATCAAATGTCAGAATGAATAAAAAGTGTGCTCTCTATGACTTTGACCGTGGCATGGTAGTTGAACCTGATGAGCTGGTTTAAGTATTTCAGAAACTGCTGATCTTCTGGGATTTTTTTATAAATAACAGTCTCCAGAGTTTACACAGAATGTTGCGAAATACAAAAAAGCATCCTGTGAGTGAAGGGTCTTGTTGATAAGAGAGATCAGAGGAGAATGATCTAACTGGTCAGAGTCGACATGAGGTCTATACTAACTCAAATAAGCACTCTTTACATCCGTGGTGAGCAGAAAAGCATCTCAGCACAAACAACATGTAAAATCTTGAGGTGGATGAGCTACAACAGCAGAAGACTACATCAGGCTTCACTCCAGTCAACCAAGAACAAGGATTTGAGGCTATCATGAGGACAGGTTCACCCAAACTGGAAGTTGAAAACTGGAAAAAGGCCAGCTGATTTTTTCCGAATCATCAGTTGTCCATGTGCCCATGATAGCTGGGTATTAAATCCTAATAGACGTCCAGATTTATTCTTATTTCTTTAAGGAATGTATGTTGTTGTGTGTAATATATACGTACAAACAGGATTTGTCAAGTTAAGTGTTAAGTGTGTGAAGAGATATTAATGAAGGAATATGATGTTAGAATTAAAATTAGGATTATTACAGTGATTCATGTTATTTTCATGTGCGATTCACGTGGGGTACACCCTGGGCAGGTCGCCCGTCCACCACAGGGCCAACACAGAGACAAACAACCAAACACGCTCGCATTCACACTTATGGGAAATTTAGAGTAGCCAGTTGACCTAATCTGCATGTCTTTGGACAGAGTTAGGAAACCCACACATGCATGGGGAGAACATGCAAACTCCACACAGAAAGGCTGATCCAGGTTTCGAACCCAGGACCTTCTTGATGTGAGGCGACAGTGCTAACCAGCACACCACCGTGTGATCATAGCTGTTCAAATCCCAAGGCGATGCATTTGTCAATAAACAAATACTTTAAAATCTGTGGCAGATGCTTACTTGTCTCATATTAGATAAGAAACAAAATTAGTTTAGACAGATCAAGATGCTGTGTAAATATTTTGCTATCACATTACCCCTGGAGAGTAACCATGTAAGAAGCAGTGTCAGCCGCTGACCTGCCACATTGGAGATACTGAAGTTTCACTAATGGGTTTGACATGGTTCACACTGCACTGGAAAAATTATGTGGACTCATTTAACGCATCTGATTTGCAGTATAATGAGGAAGTGAATTTGAGTCTCAAATCTCATGAGGTATTTAATAATACAGTACAAGTGAAAGATACAAATGTTAGTAAAACAAAAGATGTAATTAAAATGTGCATGTTGTAATAAAAAAATCCAACAGAAATACCTTTGTCAGTTAATATCAATGAAGATTATACAAAAAAGCTACAGTATATAGTGCACTGAATATGTAAACTGTATAAGCAGCAGTAAGTAACTCTTATTGCTTTTATATGCATTGTTTATGATAGCAGAGGAAGAAAGACATTGCCCATTTTTTAACTACTTAAATGTAGTAACAGTAGTGAATTGAAGTTATTTAGGTTTATTATCAAACCTTCTTCCTTGACTGAGTAAATGAGATTTCTAAGGTTAACCCATTAAAATCTCAGGTTATTCAGTTATTCATCCTAAAGCACTCTAGATATATGTAGATTTTTTTGTGGCCGGGGCAGTGTGTAACACCTGGTTACCTACTTTTCTGTGTGCACTTGCATGAAGTGATATCTGACACATCATGTGTAATACATACAACTGCCATACAAAATAATTCCTCAGAACATTCTCACCAAGCCATTGCAGATCCTGAATGATAAGGAACTCTGGCAATTATCCAATGTTCATAATTCATAGAAAATATAAACAAATGCAAACTTCTCTGAAATAAAGTAAGCTTATCGCCAGAACATGCAGCACCCCAAACCAGCTAAAGTGATTGCTAGCAAGAAGGCAACTTTCAAAGACCTCTATATCTAATCAGAATAATGCACTGGTCAAAAGATCTTTAACGATCTCCAGTGCAAGGGGGAAGTCCCATGCCAAGCTCCGATTAAACTACTGCAGGTGGAGGTTCATTGGCTCCTTTAGAAAGGCAGTAATAAACCAATAGGCCACTAGAAAAATACTATCCTTGGTTCTCAGTTTTTCTGCTATGGCTGCCACATATATGCTGTTTAGCAGACCCTGAAGAAAAGTCAGGATCCTAGGAATTAGGCAGTCCACCAAGCTCAGCCGATAATGAGAACACCATTTCCAGAACATTCTCTTAAGGGCATACAAGGCTCATGTGCTAGGGACGCTTAGTGTTTCCTAGACTGCTAAATCATAGTACTCAGTTGGCAATATAATGTAAGGGGCCAGCGACTAGGGGCCTTGTCTCATTGCCCATTTAAAACAGCATACCTACTTGGAGAGGAAGACACCAAGACCTTCAGACTAGTGAATGAAAAACAGGAACCAAGGCCTTGCTTGCCACATCAGGGCTACAGGCAGGACTATTTGCTCTACGGTGTGGGAAGGATTGTACCACTACCATTATGCAGCCCCAGTGGTTACTCTTAGTGAGGCTAGACATGGATGGTTCCACCTGAGGAAATATAAATACAAGGTTGACCTCCAGTACCCCTGTAGCGCCACACTACTCCCATCCTGTAAGAGAGGCATCCATGGACATTAATCTCTCTCCAATGGAGCCTCGCTCCCAAGCGTACTCCTCCTGCAGGAATATCCTGCATCGCCAGTGAGCCAAAGCTTGGGATCTTTTCACTGAGAAAAGAGCATGTTTTACTATAGCCTCAACTAGCCTAATGCCCATAAATCATGTGGCATGCTTTGATTTTAAGGAGATCTTTTCTGAGTTCACAGTGAGACCAAGCACCATAATGTGGGTGATGAGGGTAGATATCTCCCAGATGGCCTGCTCCTTGGTGAGCACACACAGGAGCCAGTTGTCCAAATATCCAGACAAGGCCACTTGCATACATCTTGAAAACACCCAGTTCCGTTAGAAGACGAATCGCAATAAACATCTGCATTCTGGTGCATGGGGAACGTCAAAATAAGCATTATGTTAATCAACAGATGACAATCAGGCCCCTGCTTGCATGGTGTGAATAATATGTTTAACTAACAAAAAAAAGGGGGGAGGAAGCATTCAGATCTAGAATTGGCCAATAATTGCACCCTCCCATGCCTAAATGTGGTGCAAGACAGGTGGCTATAAGTAGGCACTGGAACCTGGAACCAGGGTGTTGTGTCCTGAAGGCACTGCATGAAGAATTTGGTTGTGCTGGTTTTGTAATTCCATAACCTCTTCTCTGCTATCTTGGCCCTTTTTTGTGGCATGCTTGAAGCATGACCCCAACACAAAGGGCAGATTATTCAGAGGAGAGAGGGGGTCAACTGTATAACAAATGGGGTCAATATTTGTGGATTTGAGGGGCTGATCCAACATTAGCAGCAAACTAGTTAAAGGTTCACTATATAAGATTCAACTACTTGAATGCTCCTTCCTTACCTCTCCCTTTCCAAGCACTTATCAGAATGTACGGTGGATGTCAGGTGTCTGTAGCATACCTCCAAGTACTTACATTCACACTCCCTTGCCTATTCCATGCTAAACAATAGGTATGATCCTCCATTTTACAAAAACTTTTCTCAAACTTCTTTCTCAAGCTTGTTAACCAGCACCAGCAAACACTGACTCCTCTTATATCTTCTTCATTGTCTTCCTTTCTTCTTCTTTGTCATACTTCGGGTGCTTCCTTCCAGATTCAGGCTGCTGCTTATAGAAACACAAAACGAAGAAGACACACTCCAGAGGTTTGTCCATTCTGTGCTATTGTCGCTGCACAACATGGCAGCTCCATATAGGTGGACCTGCACCCTATTTAGATATAAAGGGCTCATTCTAAGCTTACAAAAACAGACCAATTCATAGTTAGAGGTAATTATAAACTAATGAATTTTCTGTTAATAGATTTCTGTTAATAGATACCCTCAAAATCCTACATGGTGAACCTTTATTGTACTGCCCGTGTGCAGTAGAGAGGAATAAAGGGAATCTATACCCAACAATGGAGGAAAGGACACCTATGGCTCCAACCATACTCACAAACTGTTCAAGATGTGAGAAGGAAAATGTAGTGATTACTGTATTTATTGCAAATATTGCATTATATGTCATATGACTTTTTAAAGATCTTGGTATGTATAAGCAAGCATACAAAAATGTTTCCTGGTGTTATGCACTCCCCGTTGGAGTGTGAAATAGATATCTTTTCCTGAATGTATATTATTTAGAAGCTAGACTCTGAATAAATAGTTAAGGGTTCTTACCTTCCAAAAAGGGTTCTCCTTCAAAGGGTCCTTAAAGGGAACTCTTTCTGATAGATGAATACTTTCTTGTAGGTTTCTGCATAGGTTCCTCAAAAGGGACAACTGAAAAACCTTGTCTTCTATGTTGTGTATTATTCAGTATCTGCAAAGGGGTTCTACTTGGAATCATTTCTGAAATCGTAAAGAACCATTAAGATTCTCCTAGAGGCACCAACTGAATAATGCTTTAGAGTCCTTGATTTAACACTTTTTTTCTAGTGCACTGTACACGCTGATGGATCCAGGGTGTTTAAGGGGTTAATCTGACACTCAGATCATTTGTGAGACTGATCTGCTGGGAAATGACGTGTCCACATAGCGAAAAAAAAAAACAGCCTTCAGCTCTTGACTCTGCGCAAACACGTCAATATATCATGGCAACCCATTGTTTGTTTGACCCCTATGTAAAAATGATCCTACCAACTCCTGATGAAACATTTTTCTGCTGTTTCTGATAGCAGTCAGCCAAGCAAAAATAAATCAAATCCAGTTCTCATGCAATGTCATTTGACACTATGCTGTCATAACAGAAATTACTTTTCAAATTAGATTTCAAAAACCGATATATACGTGCGGTATTGTCATGACCTTTGTCCTGGGTCATCATTTCTGTGTAAAACAGAGACAAGTTAATGATTTATTTCTCTATTACCTTTTCTAATAACCTCTGAACAAATTGAAAGTGGTAAACTACGTCAAAAAGAAACGAGTGCTTTACAAATATCATGATGGTAGTTCTTCTTTGTTATTCTTGTGTTTCATCGAACCCTTTCTTTTAGTATTTGCCCATTAAACAAGATTAGTAGTCTGAGATCACAAGATTCTGAATGGAGAAGGGTGAAAGAATGACAGTGAGACAATGAAATGCCTGGAGTAATGCCTGGAGTACTGGTGGCCTTTCCAGGAACCAATGAGCAATCTAGCGTTTGTTGACATTTCCCACACTTATACTTTGTGGTAGTGTTTGTGCATGTGTTGGTTAGTGCTTTTTCCACAAAGGTACTAAAACCAGACAATGATCTCTGTCTACATTACCTGGAATACCGACTTAAGTTCTTTGGGCCTTTAAAAGTTTAAACTGAACATAGCATTCTCTACTAAAGGCCCCTAAACTCGACAGTGTGAACTGAAATTTATGGTGCAGGTCTTCATTTGCCAGGTTGATCAAACTCTTGTTTTCTGTTAGTGATCAGTTTTTATTTCACTCAAACTGTTTAATTTACTTTGTTTCAGACACGGTGGAATTAATTACAGGGGGAAGGAACGGATGCTAACATCTGAGCATAACTGCATAGATTTAATGAGGTATATTTCCTTAAATCAAGAAAAAGTTGATTGGCAGAAGTTTCAGCTCAGTATCACTTGGATAGAATTGTTGGAGACCAGCTGTTACACACACATACTTTTCTTTTCCACTATTCCAAACAACCATTCAAAGATTTTAAGACATCAATCATTGTTGGAACCAGAGTATTATCAAATGGGCAGGCAAACAAAGAGTTTAAAGTCCTCGGTGATTAACTGAGAATAAATGTCCTTTTGAAGCAATCCTGCAGTTTCGTTTTGTTGTTGGCAGACACTAGGCAACTACGGTATTGTCCTATGATTAACCAAACACTTGGACAAAATTAGGAAATTTTCATAGTTAATTCCACAGTTACATTACATTACATTAAACTACATTACAGTTTGCATAATAATGCATTACTTAATGCATCATGCATAATCTCTGTTAAAGACCAAATAATACATCATTTTAATTTTCGTAATAAATAACACATTACATATTGACACAGTTTCAGTACATTTGGAAGACACGACAGTATGATAACATTTTTGCTAAGCACATGTTAAGAATCTCAAATCTACACATCTTGATAAATGAGGTACTTTTCTCTTGAAGTCCTCAGATTCAAACAAATGTAACAAACAAACATAAACTGCTATTACCCTGGCTTCCGTGATCTGGTACATCCACAAACATTCACTATGAAAACAAACATTTTCAGCTTGCCCTGCGGATGATGTCTACTGCTGAAGACGATTGGGAATGTGTCTGATAAGCGTACTGTCTCTCTCTTTGAAACCTAGGAGTTTGAGTCCATGATGAGTACCAGCATCCCCCACATGCCAAGTGATAACAAGCATTTACCTTCAAGAAATGGATGATGAAGCAGAACGGTTTCTTTTACTTTACGCAACTGGGTGTGTTGTTGCAACTTAGAAAGGTCAATCATGGGACATAGGAACAATTACAAAAGGCCCCAGTTATAATTTTATACCTTTTTTCAAGGCTCATTGTGGTCTACATCCCCATATTCCCCATGCTACTCCTTTACCATCCAATCCATATTTTTTTAATGTAGCAACTCTCTATTTCACCTAAACACACAGAATACCACATACAAACAGCTAGAGCAAAAATGCCTTCAATGAGGGCAGGGCATATTTATGAGCTTTTTTTAAAATAATGGATTGCAGCCCTAATTTAGCAATCATTCTGTGATAATGTTTTGAAATGTCTGCAGAAAGTAAGAAATCCTGTGGAGTGGTCTTTGAAACGATTATAGACATAGACCATGTTGTATCCCAAATCCCCTCGTATCATTTGTTCACTGTGAGCAAAATTCATGCCAAGCTCTAGTCGCATCAAGTCAGAATGGCTTGATTGACATTATTAAATGGCACCCCATCTAGGCCTTTATATTTTTACCTCTTTTCTTTCAGGAAATTTATTTCTGTTCTAAAGAAAAACAGCACAATTTACACAGACTCTAGTAAAGTGGTCTATTAGAAAAGAGGCTTTCAAAAGTTTTATAAAATGATCCTAATGTATAGTTTACAGGGCAAGTGAAGCACGACAGCATAACATTTTCTTTTGTATAAGTTCCTTAATAAACTTCATATGAGTTCTATGTGCTTTTCAGTTTGGTTACCAAACAACAAATGCTCACTGCCCAGCCAAAACCTCTCAGCACCTGTATTGTAGCCTGATTTCATTTGAGAAAATTATAGGCAGAGCTCTCTCTTTCCCAGCATCATTTACATTTCCAATCCGCTGTAAAAACAGGGACAAGATTCCTGTTTGTTTGGCCAACATAGTAACTGGTGCTGCCTTCCTCAAAGGCTTATTATTATTAGTGTATCCTTTAGTTACTTGCATCTCTGTCTGTTTCATTATTGTTTGAGACATTTCAGTAATTCCAGCTGTGCACTGCACTTGTGTAGCTTGGTAGGGTTCAAACCAGAATGTGTACTTGGACTCTGTGTGAGACGGTGATGGTAGGCTTTGATTTTTTTTCTTTTTTTATATTACATCCCCAAGTTCAAAGGAAAGGGGCAATAAAAATTACAAACATGTGGTCACGACTTACATGATGAGGTAAAGGCAAGACATTGGCCAGCAATCGCTTAGCTAACGTGCCACACTAAGGCCGAGTGCTGCAATACAACACCCTTTGGAAAGCGCAAAAAGTGTGGTATTAACACATCCGACTATCAAGCGGCGTAAGATATTTTATAGACTTGGAGTGTGACAATCTGGCCCGTATCAAATAAAAAATAATAAAATTATAAAAAAACATGTGGATTTCTTTGGATTTTACTGAGAGCTGACAAAGAAGCCCAGTCTGGATATTTTACACACCAAGCACAGTCTTTACCCAAATGGAGTGATCAGCATGAGCATTATCTTGCTATGCATGATGCCATAAACAGATTGTTTTTAACTAATCACTGGGGATACAAATTTATCCCACATGGTGATAATCAGTATTATAAAGTGCGTTTCTCTTGAGGCCATTTATAAATGCAAATCATGCACATCTGGAGCTGATCTGACCCTGAGATAATCCCTCTCTAACACTTCTCTCATTCATTTGTGATCTGTTGTAGCTTAGAGTCAGTAAACAGCCAATCTAAATGAAGAATGTTTGAAACTGAGCCACCATGCCATCAAGAATCATGTGCACTTCTTATGTGTTCGCTCTAAATCATCTACTTTTCGTCAGTCAGACATCAGAGCCATTCCTTTTTATGAGACTCAGTAGATGTTCCAGGGTACCCTGCAGTTTTATGGGAAAAATGCTTAGGATATACGTTTCGGATCTGCATCTGTTTTTCTACATGAGCAAATTCAATGCTGATCAGATAAATCAGGGTCGGAAAGATGTTAAATTATTATGGTTAGCTCACTTGTTAGAAGTAGCTCACTTGAACACTTCAGTGTCTCAGGCTTATTCTTTTCATAAAAAGTGATACAAGGAAATTGAAGCTAGCTTTTAACAGGATAGATTGCCTGCCGGTTTAATAAAGACAGCGAGTCACACATATTAAGGCCATAATGTCATGTTTCTAAGAAACCAGTTTCAAGTGTTCAGCTAAGAAAGGCTCATTAAATAATGATGATAAAGTCGCATCCCTAACATCCATTATTAGAATCTTGCCATATAATATTACTGGAACTAATTTAAGTGAATTGTCAAAGGTTCACAAACTGAGACTCTTACTGTGCTCTTCATGTCAGTTCACAGATAATTGCTTTTCTTATTGTCTAAGAAACCAGTCAACAGGGCAAAGCTCACAATTCTAACATACCGTATTGTATCCTTGGGAACAGACAGAGCAATGAAGGAACTCACAAAGTAACAGTCACCTACTGGGCCATATACGTGCCTTATAAGTAATGATTACACAGACACTACAAGAAGAGTTTTTGTCACAAATGACAGTAATGTTTATATATTACATTTCATAAAATTGGCATGCCAGTTAATACTACTAGTGATAGTTGATGGGTTAACTCAGTACTTCAAACAACACATGCAAACTAAATTTTAAGTTGTCTGATATAATGACGCGCTCCCAGGTTAGCTGAACTGATATATACACAGTCACAATTTAATGATTACGATTAATGATAAACGATTTACTGATCTTGATTTAGTATCTCATGCACATGTTAATCTTAATAATAGAAATATATAAATATTATCATATCATTAATCATGTGATTAAACTTTATATTATCCTAACTGTGACCAGATTTAAGCTTACAGACTTGTTGCCTTGTCCTTGTACAATAACACCTTTGAAAACAAAAACACCTTTAAAAAAAAAACACCTTTTTTTTTATCACTGAACCAAGCAGGTTGCAGATCAGAGGGCAAGCATAAAACTAAGTCCCTTTTAGAAAAAAACCTTTCTCATATTGTTACACAACGTGCTCCTGCCAGCACTGTGTGTGTTTGTGTGAGTGTGTGTGTGTATGTGTGTGTGTGTGTGTGTGTGTGTGTGTGTGTGTGTGTGTGTGTGTGTGTGTGTGTGTGTGTGTGTGTGTGAATATTGGGCTTTCAATGACTTCTTCGATCTGTTCATTTTCTTAGGTAGAATGATTGTACAGCATACATCTTTAATAGAAAATAAACAAGAACTTGGTGAACAAATTGTAATTCATTTTGGGTTTTCTGAAATCAACACATGGTCAAAATTATTCATACGCATAATAAAAAGTAATATCCACATGAATGCCAGGACCCAGTGTCTCCCAGTAGAACATTGCCCAGAGCATCACGCTGCCTCTGCTAGCTTTCCATCTTCTCATAGTGCATCTTGGTGCCATCTCTTCCCCAGGTAAGTGACAGACATGCACCTGAACATCCACATGATATCAAAGAAACCGTGATTCATTAGAACACGCCACCTTCGTCCATTGCTCTATGGTCCAGTTCTGATGTTCACGTGTCCATTGTAGGTGCTTCGGTAGTGGAGCACGTAGGTACTCAGCATGGGCACTCTGACTGGTCTGTGACTACGCAACCCCTTGCACTGTGTGTTCTTACACCTTTCTATCATAGCCAGTATTAACTTTTTCAATAATTTGTGCTACAGAAGCTGTCCTGTGGGATTGGGCCAGATGGGCTGGCCTTCACTCCCCAAGTGCATCAGTGAGCCATGAGCACCCATGACTGGTTCACCAGTTGTTCTTCCTTGGACCATTTTTGGTAGGTAATAACCACAGCACACCAGGAACGCCCCACAAGACTTGCTGTTTTGGAGATGCTCCTTCAGTTGTCTAGCCAGCACAATTTGGCCCTTGTCAAAGTCACTCAGTTCTTTATGTTTGCCCCTTTTTCCTGCTTCCAACACATCAACATTGAGAAGTGACTGTTCACTTGCTGCCTAATATACCCAACCCCTTGACAGGTGCCACTGAAACAATATAATCAATGTTATTCACGTCATCTGTCAGTGGTTTTAATGTTACGGCTGATGGATGTGTACCTTGTGTAAAAGCAGATTAAGAGACAGGACTGAGCAGGAGCAGCCCAGCATAAATTGTAGGTTATATGAATTATGAGACTTTCCACAGTAGCTAGTCCGTTGTAAATGATATTGACAGTGTAGGAATGGTGGACGGTTAAAGTGGCGGAGCCCAGTAGAAGCTCTGTCAGGTGGCAATTGAATTAGATGGCTAGACAAGTTGAGACACCACTGTCTGGCAGGAACTGAGGCCTGGGTCTGGTTATTGTGCTGCCAAATGGACTCATTACTGACGAAGTGTGACCACTTGACATTCTGCAGACGCCTGAGGGTGTTCAAGTCAAAGAAATCAAGTTCCTTTGTTGCTGAGTGAATAATGTTTTGCTGCTCAGAGGAGGACAGACCAAAGCATTACTGATTTATATAATCAAGACATAGTATACAACATATACATTTTCTGTTCTATTTCTCTTGAATAGTAAGGTGATAGTAAGTAAGTAATAGTAAGGCTGAACAATATTTTATCCAAAGTCACTACTCTTTAAAATATGTATAATCAAATCCCAGCTAAAATGAACAGATAGCACACTTTTTACTGACTACATACAGTTTGACCCAGAATTATACAGAAATCTGAGCCAAAAGTCATAACTGTCTGCAAAGATACATCACTTCTCAACTTAAACTGATGAAGGAAATAAGAACAATAATTGTTGGTATAATTGCTTGTCATTGATTCTTTAGTTTTTTGAACTTGAACTAGTTTTAGATGCACACAGTCTGTCTAAGTATGATTGTTTGAGTACAGATAAGGAAAACGTGTTTAGTGACACATGTATGTGTGTGTGTGTGTGTGTGTGTGTGTGTGTGTGTGTGTGTGTGTGTGTGTGTGTGTGTGTGTGTGTGTG
>JAQQZR010000014.1:11191604-11285750 GCA_030068235.1 Notoglanidium macrostoma
TGTGGGAGGAAACCGGAGCACCCGGAGGAAACCCACGCATGCACGGGGAGAACATGCAAACTCCACACAGAAAGGCAGACAGTGCTAACCGTGCCGCCCGCTCATCAAAACATATTTCAAATATTTTTTTTCTGGGACTGCCTGCAGGATGAGACAAGGTTTTTAGATAGAGAACTTGATGAAATTTGCTCATCATTTATGCTTAACATACCTACCTAAATCTACGCCCACTTGTAATAAGTCATGACCCTGTAGTTCCAACACCTTCATATACAATCAAACATATCGTTGTTTAGTTTTGAAACAATGATAAGCATTGCAAGTTACAAAGCTTTAAAATTTGATGTTGTGTCATGACAGAAACATTTAATGTACATGGACTTCAAATTCACATCCAATGTACAACAAGAACACTGGTTTTCCCACTCCCGAATGATCCACAGCAGCCCGGCTCTGTCTGTTCATCGTCACTTGCACCTGTGTCTTACTGGATAATCAGTGCCTGTCTATATATAGTCCTTAATTTGTTTTGTCTGCTTTGAAGTCGTACTTGTGTTTACTTGAATTTCCCAGCCAGTACATTGTTTCACAAGTTTTCCTTTTTGTTCTGGGTTCTGGATTTGCCTGTAGTCTGGTTAAGATTAGTCATTTGCCTGTGATTACTTTGTCATCCTGTGTTTTGTTCCAACCTTCCAATACTGACCACAACTACTGGAAAAGTCCCAATAAAGCTATGTGGCAATTGCATCCTGCTGGCGGTCACGTCTTCATGTTCAAGAAGGGTCACTCCTGTTGCCTGCTGTACCTCCAAATGATCAGACATTTGCAGTCAGATCTTTAAGTAATTTCTCATTTTTTGATGAAAATTTTAACATCTTTAAAGCATGGTAGTCAAGCTCATGTGTATGTATTGTAGCCTTTGCCAAGAGATTTTAAATATATTATATTTTAAATATAATATAATATTATATATTGTACATTTATACATACAGTCTAAAGATAATTTCACATTATTTTATAACTATACACTTCACCATTTGTTCTAAATTTACACGCAGATACATCATTTACTTTTGTAAATGACAACACATTTCCTTTGATTTTTACTTTGTAGTATGTATTACAGATTTAAGCGTAAATTTATACTTGAGGTGGTTGTTTAGATTAACTTGTTTTTAGGGTTTAAGTATATTGTAGGAGTTTGGTATACAAAATAAAATAGAAATAAAAATAATTCAAGTAAATCAGAGGACAAATGTACACCCCATCATGAGATTTTTTTGTTTGTACTAAGCTGTCTGTGGTTATCGGGAAGTAATCCAGCTTTGGCTGTGTTTGTTCTTTTCACTTTTCTTCATGTCCTCAAAGCCCTCTTTTATCTCTCATTAACCTCAATGTTCATTATCTTCCTTCCTGTCGGCCTCTCTGCCCGCAATTTCTATCCCATTCTAGAATTATTGGCTCTTCCTTTTGAGACCAGAATCTTTAAATATCCTGTAGCACATTTCTACCTCAGCGCTTCTTGGCATTCTTAATAGATATACACGGAATATTGACAGTTCTACACTTTAAACTGGACTGAGCAATACATTTGCACTAAAAAGCATGAAATTCTTAGATTCACTGTTTAAATTCGGATTGATTTTTAACAGTGACAGGGATTTCTTGCCTTTTTTAAAGGTTAATGCCAACCCAGGCTTCTGTCCTCATTAAATAGAAATATGTTTTTTGCAAATGCTCTCATATCCTGGAACATGACATTTCCTAAAAAAAAAAAATCTGTGAGACAACACCTTACATTTTGTCTTCTTTTTCAAATTTTATGGTGACCTGGTCTTGCTCAGACACAGTAATAACCAACTTTATGTCCTTTGTAAGGTGTTAGGTGAGACAAAAGGGTGGATATTCTGACATAAAGTTAGCCATTACACATATTGTGGGCCAGACCAAGTTATAATAAAAGGTATATATATATATTTTTGTGTTACGATGAGTCATTTATCTGGAAAAGTAGGTTCATTCTGATGGGAAGTAGGCACAGAGGGTCCATAGGAAATGTCAAAGGCTGACACACATGGGCTTTCTGGCAAGAACAGGATGATCAGCAACAGTTTTTACATAGTTTGTTGTGTAGTCAGTATATGTTCTAAATTAACTGAATCATCCGCTTGTGGATTTGCCAATTCCTGGGCATAGGCTTGCTGTATTACAGCACATCAGTAGACTGATTGTTAATCATCCCATTAGGTATGTAGATCCCAAAGAAAGGTGGCATCTGCCCGCTTCCAGAACTTGTTTACACACTTCAGTATCACTTACGATTTTGTTCCCAACTTGGTAGTTAATGTAAATTATTCACTGTGTAGTCGCTGGTGTTGTCGCTGCACTAGTTCATGTGATCCTTTATGGGTTCTCTTCGACTTTTTCCACACCCCCCTTAAACCTGCTGTTTGTTACAATTTCCTTTTTTGCACGTAGAACACGTAAAAGCATACTTCAAAGAAGAAATGTTTTCTGAACCGATGCCTCAGGGTGCGTACCCATTGCTCCTGTCACTAACACTAATGCATGCCTTTGCACATGGCTAGAAGTTGTTTAGAATTCCAGCAACACTGAAATGGACTGAGGTGCAACACTGACAGTTTTACTACTGGTTGCATGTTGTCAACATACCTGCTAGATGCATGTGGGTAATTTGTGGCTACTTGCAATTTTCAGACTACATTTATAATCTAGACAGGTCTGTCTTCAGTCAAAAAGGCTTTCAGACCCTCAAGTCAAGCTTCATACCTATGAACGGCCCAGTCTGAAGAGGTGTCAAATGACATGCTTATGGTTAACTTTCAGTCCTAGAGCTTCCACATGTGAAATCAGGGTGAAATAGTTGTGCGGATAGGGAATTATCTGTGAGTCTCTTATACTTTCTCTTATACTCTCTATCTGTACCTTACAGCACATAGCTCTATTTGTGTAAGTGAGGCAGCTGTGCTAGGATTTTATGAGGTCTACACTGCACTGTGCTCTTGCATTGCTACCATTAGCTCTTACTTTTAGTCCAACACAGTAAAGGCACCAGCTCTTCCTCTTCCAGTGGACTGATCAATCTTCTGCCTCTTTCAGTAGCTGCCATTGCAACACCCTTTTCTTCCCAGCAGGCTAGGGTTAGGGTTAGAAAAGAAAAGGGAGTTTACCCTTTTCTTCCCAGCAGGGTCTGAAGCTTGCTGTTAGCTTCACGCCTCGCTGTGCCAGAGTAGCACCAAAGGAAGGTGATGGAAAGCCAGCAGTATATTCATAGCCAGCAAGGCATCATTTATGTGTAATTAATGGTATTTTGCTGCAGTTAGGCTCAGATCCCAAGCAATTTAAGCATCGATCATGTCCAGCGTCAATCATGTTTAGTGTCTAATTCAATCTCACCTTGGCAGAACAAACATAGTCATTCTGCCCTTTATTACACAAGACGTTTGGAAAATTTCAACAATTCATAAGTTTATGGGCTTTGTGGAATTATTTGATTGTCCTGTATTTTCTCTTATGTTTAAAATCTGGCTCATTCTCTTTATACTAATTCTTAATATTTGTGAATGTATTCTGTACAAGGGTGTTCTGACCTGATATGCCACGCCATAAGATAAGTGGATAGAATGTAAATGCATAGAATGACTCTTTTATCATACAATGAGACATACAAAAGTCTCTCGGAGCATGTTACTACGTAAATATCATAAAACCTGTTATATATTGGGTAGGCTTTCACACCTTTAGTTGGACAGGAAGGGAACCGAGGTGCATGACAAGGCTGAAATAGAACTTCGACTACACTCATGTATTTCTCCATCTGAAGAACTTTTGCAAATAAATTTCATATGCTGTGAAGATCCCGTCTCCAGACTTATCCCGCCGCCCTCTGCATTTGACTAAAGAGCTTTTCTGGTGTAAAAGACAAGAGTTTCTTAAGGTAATAAAACTAGTTATTCTGCATCCACACTGCCCACCCAGCTACATGCCAACTCAAACAAATAACCATGTGTTTTCTTCAGCAGCCTGGTCAATCATGGCAAAAATATTCATCTGATGCACTGCAACAGTCATAAAATTCCAATCAGTGAAATAAAAAATTATAATATAAATATCCTTTCATTAGAAACTACATGGTAATCTTGCAGAATGTCCTGGCGCCTTAGTGGTGGAATGCATTTCCACTTTCAGTGTTATGCCTTTCTTTAAACATTCATCTAAACAATTTACTCTTCACATAATATCTAATATCTAATAAGGCTTTGTTGAATCAGTTGCTTTTGTAATACATAACCATTAGTGATTACTTCATTGTTATAAATAAGTGACAGCAATTTGACAGTTATGCTTCATTTTGCAGTGGTGTAAGATACAACTTTTGACTAGGGTTAGGGTTAGTCTCAGGTTCTGAAAAGATGAGACATCTGTTTTGAACTTGAAGCGGAGAATAAACACATACTTTTCTTTCCAATAAACATTGTTTTTGACACTGATTGTTGTTAATAATCCATTTTGTCACTTCACTAATCATCCTGAGGAGAGTAAATGAACGAAAAAAATCTGTGCAAGTATGGGAAAGCTGAGCTACTGCCATTTTTTTAATACTTCTCTCATTTCTGCTACAGCATTTTTGAGTGCTTAGTTCTATTTCGCTGAAATACTTTGCTGGGTCTGCATCCAGATTGCGGTCCATCAGTTGACGACCCCTGCTCTAGAACAAACCAGCATTAGGCTCTAGTCTTTCAGGTTATAAATCCTGACATTCCTTTCAGATGCATTACAAAATGTAATGTAAATGTTATTTGTTCTTCATGGATTATTAACATTGGGACCTATTCTCATTGTGTGTGTATGTGATTGTTCAATCAGGACTCACTTCCAATGTAGTCCTTATAAAAAGAATATGTTGAAAAGTAATGTTGAAAGTCTCAGTGTGCAGGCCCACATGCACAGTTTGAAAGTGTATAATACCATGGAATGACGCTTTCCATGTCAATATCATTTTTCTTCACATCTGGAAATGGAAAACTGAATGGAAAAATGATTTTAATTCCTTAAGGCATAGTTGATCAGGTGGTGAATTTCAATAATTTAACTGTTGGCAAGATGTAAGTTTAGATTTAGTGATAAAAATGAATTGTGTATAATCACAAATGTGTAACTGAAGAGCAGTTACTAAACAAAAATATTTGGGTCTCTACCATGTGGTACTTATTGTGCCCCCATTTATTTATTTATACCATTTCTATGACAAATACTATTGAAAATCTTTACTGAAAAGTCAATGTTCTGGTTCCTGACTGAGGATTTATCAACGCCTCTCTTGCCTACTGTTCCTATGAGAGGCTCTGGAATGACCACAACGCTAATCAGAATAAAGTGGAGAAGATAATTGAATAATGAGTTTAGATTCATTCTAATTATTATTTATTTTAACAATGACAATAAGGGTTTTTGTATATCTCTCAGGATACTGTTCAGTCTGTTATCTCTGGCTTTTGGCCTCTTTAATTAATGATCTGTTCCACAGTACTCCCTCTCATTTTGGACCACCAAAGCGATTCCTTTCCTTCCCTTACAAAGTCATCACCTTCTGATTGTGACTCCATGTGGGTTGCCTATAAAAGGTTCCCGCTACAGCATTCTCGTCCAATTTTCCACTCATGTTGTGCTGAGGAATTCAGGAACTAAATAAAGATGCTTAGTATAATATTCTAATCTTTTGACTTTTGCTAATCTTCTTATTGTGGAATTTACACCTAGATCTATTTTGCATTGACTGCATACCCTTAGCAACATGGTTCCTAATTTTTCAAATATGAGTAAGGCAAGAAGTTTGAGCGTGAAATTGTAATATGCTGTATATGTCAGAAATATATACAAAATATGTCAGTATCCAATATCCAAAAGTATCTAAGCATCCCGTATACTTGGTTGATTTGGCCATGTAATTATGTTAAATTTCACATAGTCTTGTGGACATTAAAAAAAACATTTAATGAGAGTTCAGTGATTTTGAGCGCAGCATTTCTACGGCTGTGCTGGTAAAATAACCATGAAAAACGGGGGTCATTTTTTATTTGAGAAAGCCTTTAAACACGAAATGATTCCAGCGGCAGTTATGCAGCGTTAACTTGAGACATTCCAAACATTTCTCTAGTGTACAGCTCGGGAATTACCATGCTGAAGAAATATTTTCTCACTAAGACCTCATACTGTCTGTCAAATTTTTCAAGCATTGTTCCAGATGCTGGCTTTCCACTGTGCTGAAACGTAGCATACCTTGAGCTAGGAAGATTATTATTGAGGCAGGTATGTTCACATTGTCTGTGCTGTATTTGGCACATTTGGAAAATTTATTTGATGCATATCTATGCTTGCTGAGGTTGTCAGCTGACTCTGGGCAAATGATGATGGTCTGAACTGGGCTGTGATATTAGTGTGAATGTGTTTTAAGTGGTGCGTCAGGTTCAGCATTTTCCCATTTTTGCGGTCACATTTTTTGTCCCATAATATTTCTTCTTGACACAAAACATCCCCTCAACCAAATGTATATTAGAATAGAATTATTTCAAGCATTTATACTTAGTAAGGAATTATTTCGTGCAATTATATGGTGTATAACACTAGTGGTGTAGTTTTTATTGTTTGCTCAAATATTGATAGGGTTGTTGTTTTGGGCAAGAGCCTCCTACAATCGTTAGCATTATTAATGGCATTAAAAAGGTTTGTACTATTTTGAGAGAATTCTGATTTAGTAATGGTTAACTCTTAACATAATTTAAATAGCTATATCCTGCTTACTTAAAAATTCTAAAATTTAGTTAGATATACAGTATACCGTGGCATGCCATGTGGCTGCAACTCCCAATGTTGCAGAGTTCAACTCCCATTAGCTTCAGCTAACGGCCTCATCATATGACTTCTAGTCAAGCACATATCCCTATTCAAAGTCACCTGATTACCTAAAACTCAGCTGTTTACAATCACACATCTCTCTTTAAATAACCTGCACTCTCACCATCACTGTGTCTGTGATGAGTCCAAGACTTTGTTCTCTGCTTGTCCTGATTAGTGTTTTGACCATAGCTTCCTGCTTCCCGTTTACTGTTTTAGTTTAGTCTAGTTTATGTCTGCTTGCTGATCACCTGAGCAATTTGTCTGTCTCATATTTCTAAGTATTGTCAACCCAATGGGTTTGTCTGCCATATTGGATTAGTAAAACCAGATAACCTGCACTTACGTCCGTCTGCCTGCTTCTTGATGCAAATGACAAAAGTGGCACTTTGCCATCTCAGGAATCTCCATTAACAAATTCAGCAGATTCTGGGAGATGTGGTTTCTCTTGACATTGGTGAGTTAAGCAATTACATGTTGCAAGGCTTCATGTTTGTTGAGTGCAAAATGCAAATGTCGAGCCCAAGCTTATTAGAATTCTTCCAGAATGCAAGAGATAAGAAGAAGGTGGAAGAGAAAAGACTACCACAATGAGAGGCCACTTTGTTGATCCTGCTTTGTGCAGTGATTGACAGTGGACGGTTCAGAGACACAGGCATTGAGAACTGGCTCAGTGAGAACCCAGGGCCTTGTTGAGTTTGCACTGTAGTGGTTGGACATCTTCCTCTGTGAGGGTTATGGAGGGTGTCAGACTAGCACTAAGTAGGAGTCTCCCATTCTCCAATGAGGATGTGATGTGAATGAGAAGATGTGAAATCCTTTGTATCAAAATTATATCAAAATATTTAGCTGTTGTGCAAAGGAGATGTGGTATGGCTGATGTATTTTCTGCATGTTATGAGTGTCCTCACTCACTGGAAAGCCCTTTTGTATGGTTGTGAAGTCAGCTTCCAGTTTGTTTTCATATTTTAGTTTTCTCATGGAGAAGAGGAACCATGTGACCTGATTACTGAGTCCAGTGATTGGGTGTACAGGAAGAAAAATAGTGGACCAATAACAGATCTCTGAAGAACTGTAGTTGTAAGGCTGTGAGGTTATGAAACTCAACCTCTCCATTCCACCAGAAAGACCAATCCCTGTAGTTATCCAGAGAACCATGTCAGCATTACCAAGAGTGAAAATAAGGATCATGTGATTCACAGTAACAAATGGATTGATCTGTACAGTGGTTGTGTCAATCAAGCAGAGGTTGATTGAGAAGTGTTGATCGTACTAGGTCAAGTGAGCCAAGGTTGTAGGATGATTCTAGGTCATCAGTGTCACCACTTCTTCCTGAATGAGCGATTTGAAGTTGACTGACAGATGCATGAATGTCAGTGACTGTCTGAGCATCATCAGCAATATAAAAAAAAGTGAAATGTGGAGGAGAGATTGTATAAATTAAAGTCCAAAAGTCACAGATCACACACAGCTCCAAGGGCAACAAGTAGCTCGAAAGCTGCAGATCTGGGTGAACAGATGGGATGGGTTACATCTGCATGTAGAATGCCATCTGGAACAAGGGGAGAAAAGGACAAGATCTTTTTTAAGAAATATGGAAATTGAGATCTTGGTGTGCACCTTAAGGAACAATAAAAAAAACAGTGTGTTATTGACCTTTCTTATCATCCTTCCTCTGTGGACTCCCGCAGGTAGACACCCTCACCTTCATGCAGTGATACTGAGGGAAATAACGTTACCACTATTAAAAAAAACCTTCAAAGTAAATTAACTTGATTAGCCTTAAGCCAAGAGAGCTGATTCATAACTCTGCAGTTAATAATAAAAGATAACAGAAACTAGAATCTAATTTAGTGAAAATACAAGCATAATGCATAGAGGCATTGACCAATATAAACAGAACAACAAAGACGAAAACAAATCACCTTAACTGCAAAGCAGGAAATAAAGCTAATTCCAGAATTGGTGTACTGTTTGACTAAATGCATTGTACCATCTACATACCGCCCACATCTGTCCTATTTGTCCGTTTATAGTAATGTAACTGGTACAAAGATCTGTATGTTTAATTTTTCCTTTTTATTCACAGAGCAGAGTGTTTGATTAATAAAAGTTGTAGGTTTTGATTAGCCTTTGAGTCTTCTTCAAGGTATTTTGCTATGGCTACATTTGGAAGCAAAGCCATGTTTGCTATTACAAGCCTTAGGCAAGTGCCTGGTTCAGCAGCATTTACCACATAGCTTGGTGAATTTGTATCTATCACTATTTGTGCCTGTGACACCAGTGGATTTTTTCTTCCTCTGCAGATCCCTGGTTTGCAGGTTGTGTCACTGTCAGATCATCATGGCACAGATTGTTAAATCAACTCCTGGCTGGCTCACCAATACATAGGGATTCTTGTATATTTATTTTCTTTTTTTTTCTGGTTACTCCCTTTGTATTTCTTCCTCTAATGGCAGTGTATATATTTGTTATATTCTATGTTGGGTTTGGAGAACAGAGTATGGTTTTTCACCAAGTTTAAGAGTTGTTACAATAGTGGTCTGTTAACTATAAGGCATGATTGGTCTTTGCTTTGCATTCTAATTGTGTTGGGGAATGAAGAATAAGATGTTATGCTGCAGCCAACTGAGTTTGATAAGATAATGTGATGGTATGATGTAAAGAATGTACTAAACACTTTATAGCTTGATATTATGTTCATTTAACTTACTTTTTCAGAAAGAATCGAAATTTCTGATAAAGGTCTCTTTTTGTCCTGACAATAGCTAGCTGCTTTGTCTGGTGTGTATTTCTGTGCATTTCTGTCAGTCCAACTCAGTATATTAACTCAAAAACATTAGGAAGTTGAGAAGAATATTTTCCCAGCTAAGCCTTGAAGTCTGTTTTGTTAACAAGCATTCAGGTATCTACAGTGGATAGAAAGAATTTACAAACCCCTGTTAAAATTGTTTATACCAAGATCAAACCAAGATCAGTCATATCAGATATTTTTCCAAGTTTAATGTTATATAATAAACTTTCAAAAATAAACCTTTTCAAAAATAAACCCTTTCAAAAATATGTGGAAACATTGGGTACATGCCAGGAAATAAACACATTTAATTAAGCTCTACCAATTCTCCAAAAGGATATTAGTCAAATAGCCAACCAGAATTCTGCCAGATGCTTGTTAATGGCTACCAGAAGAGTCTGGTCAAGGTGAAACTTGCTAAGGTACATTTAACCAATTATCAGGTTTGCTGTATGTATATTTCTGTTCCTGTATATATAATTTTGACCGTGGATTGATTTTAGAAAGCTCAAAATAAATTAAAAACCTTTGCACCAAATTCTTGTTGTTTTTTTTAATTATTATTATTAAGGAGTACAATACCAGTCAAAGGTTTGGACATACCTTTAATTCAATGTTTTTTCCTTATTCTTATTACTTAAAAGCCACGTCATGTCTTAAAGTAATGATGGACTGTCATTTGTCTTTACTTAGTTGAGAGGTTCTTGACATAATACGGATTACTACAGTTGTTGAATAGTTCTATTTACTGTATACCAACACTCCCTTGACACAACACAACTGATGAGCTCAAACACATCAAGAAGGAAAGAAATTCTACAAATTAATTGAAAATCATTCCAGCTCACTACTTCATGAAGCTGGTTAAGATAACGCTAATAGTGCGAAAAGCGGTCGTCAAGGAAAATGCTGGCTACTTTGAAGAAATATGTAAAATATGAAGCATGCTTTGTTTTTTAAAACATTTTTTTTGTTCTCCACATAATTCCATGTGTTTTGTAATAGTTTTGATGTCTTCAGAAGAATATGTTCTACAATGTACAAAATAGCCAAAAGAAAGAAAAAGCTTTGAATTTTTTAGGTGTGTCTAAACTTTTGACAAGTACTATATGTTCTACAATCATTTTTTCCCCATGAAAAAACACAGTTAACAAATCATTGAAAGCCCAATATTGCTATGACATTCATGTGCATGATGACTGAATGTAAACGTCTGAACTTTACATTGTTTTCTGCTTTACATTATTCTCATATACGTTTGTTAACTTATATTTGTAAACAGTAGATTGATATTGCTTAATTTACAGTATAATGTATCTTGATGAGGTTGTGGTATGATGTGCTTCTGGTGCTTTGGATGTGTTAATATTTACACAGCTTTGTCCATCCCATTTGGAAAATATAAAATCATCTATGACACGACTAGTGGTATCTTGAATAGTTCAGGCTAGACATTACATTTCTAATCCAAGACTTGTGTTAATCTGGGTCCAAGAAACCAGGCCAGAGAATCTCTGCACTCCAAGATTGCTTGCCCACACCCTGTTTCAGATCCATGAGGAATTTCTTACCTGTTATTTGCCACCTTGCTGTAGCCTTTTAAGCTAGAAGCAGACACAAATTAATGTAGCATTGAATTATTATTATTAGTAGTATTATTATTGTTGTTGTTTATGATGATGATGATTTAATACTTAATCAAATTTCAATTATATTCAACTTACAAGTGGTTAAAATAATTTTCTTTATTGGTCAGTATGTACTGGTAATATAAATAAGTTACAGTTCTGACTAGGTTTGTTTACAAAGCCATGTACACAGTTATCAAGCAAAATGTGCTCGGAAAAAGCAGATAAACCTTTTTTCTTTACAAAATCATTTTTTGAGTTCCACAAAAGAAAAAAAAAAAAAACAATATTAAATCAACAATTAGGAAATTAAAACCTCTACAAAAAAAGTCAATAAATAACATCACAATCACAATCTTATGTTGATCCATTTACTTACATCAGTACACATTTGCCATTACATTAATCTTGAAAGTCCTAGGCTATGCATTTGCACAAATGGTGAAGAGAGGTTTTCATGTGCATCTCATACTTTAAACACATAGTATTTGACACAATGAAAAAAAATTTTTTTTTTTATACAAATCTGAAAGTGTACTAATGAACATTTCCTGACATAATAAATTTAGATACAGATATGATTTTTTTTTAACCATTTACATGTGCAATATAAATTCTTATAAACATAGCTTTTTTTCCAAAAAGATTTTAATGAGGAATTCTATTATTTTATTTTACGAGCCACTTCTACCGAATCACCTGACAGACCGGCTTCCATTGTTTGGATTTTTAGCAAATTTTACAATGTGTAAAATATGCTACTCTCAGGTTTACAAATTATAACCATACTATACATGAGCTTATGATCTTCTCTAAAATATTATCGTGTTGATCAGTGTCCCTGTCAAACACTCCCTCAAACCATGAGGCAAAAGCCATGAGAAGAAAGCTAAATTTTCATCCCTCACCTTAATTTTAATGAGGAATGAATGAAAGAACAGTCCATCTTTAACAAATTACTTCCTCTCCTTTCATCTGAACCACTGAGATGCCCCTAATTCATCACTGCCGGTCTCCACCAACCCAAGATTTCAGTTGACTTGCTGAAAAAGGGGACAGGTTTCTCATCAAGTCTAGCTTGCTTAAAAGGCATAAAGTCTGTAGCTGAGCAAAAACAGACCAACCAGTTTTTCCAATGAAGCCTTATGAGCAGCTCTCCTTAATTAATACAACTTTCCTGAGTTTACAAAAGTCAAAAACAAGAGACATTTACAAGAAAAAAACCCCACTACAGTATGTTTTGAAATATTTCAGGAATCCAGGGGTGGTGCTTATTGAGTCTTTGGACATAACTGATACACACCTTCCCCAGCGCATCCATTTGTCTGTTTACGTGGCAGAACCTATGCTGCTGAGAAGTTGGATCTGATGGAGTCCTCTCGTAACTGACGATGCTTTCCATCACACTGTTCCCGCCGTGCCCTCCTTTCAATGGTTATCCTGTAATTTTTTCTGAAGAACATATACATTATTCTTAATTTTGAGTAGAAAAGTGGTATACTCATCTTTTATTATGGTAAATTTTGTAGTATGTGGCCCATATTTATCTTCCTGTACGGCTCAATTACATTTCTCACAGATTTGACGGATTCTGTATATAGGTTTTTTTAACATGGGTCTTTAATGTGTCTAGTTCAACCTTTAAGAAAATTCTGTTCTCTTCTCTTCATTGCAAAATATGCAATGCAGTGTAGTATACAAGGAAGAGAATCTACTTTATCCCGAAATGAGAAGTAGGCAAGCATCAATCATCTAATAGCATTCAATAATATTAAAAGTCTTTTGAGCATGATTGTCACGAATATCCTAGTCATGATAAAGACTAATTTGTTATATCTGCAAATTTGTCTCTATTTAGAAAAAAATTATCTTTTTCATCATGTAAAAAAATAAGATGTGCTGGATCAAGTGCTATTTTATAAGATGCAGAATAATACAAGTGGAAGCCATGTTGTTAAATGAATTATAATTGCCACATAAAAATGTGATCTGCTTCCTCGGTCGATCTGGCTCTAATTTCACTTAAACCAGGACCAATAATAAATACAACATGTCCTTTTATCAGTACACAGACAATACACAGCTTTATATGTCCCTTGCCCTCAGAGATCTTTTTTTTTTTTTTGACTGTTTAAAGGACATCAAGTTCTGGATGCAGCATAATTTTCTGCAAGCAACATAATGATAAAATAAACATCCTTGTTGTTGCGAAAAGAGATCAGATAAAAGATGCGTTGGATTATTTAGAGTGCCTGTTTGTGAAGCTAAAAACCGTACTGTAAAGTACTGACATCAACTTTAAAAGACACAACCAAGGCCTGTGAGATTCTCTCAACTGCTTATAGTGAGAAACGTACACATGCTTTCGTGTCAGCTCGCCTGAAGTACTGTAATTCTGTTTTATCTGGTTTACCGTAGAGTTCTGTTACTAAAAAATACAGAGTGCAAAATGCTGTAGCATGAATCTTGACCTGCACCAGAATGAGGGATCATATTACACCTGTTCTCAAACAGGTTGTTTAAGAACTAACCTGTGCAATTTTGGTATCTTCACTACGTGCACTTTACGCAGCTCTCAAAACCAAAAAATGTAAACACATTCATTAATGTACTATAATAAGTGTGTAACTATTAAAAGTGCGTCCACAAATCCTCATGGTAAAATGGACATATTAGCAAACTATCAATGCTGGAAATAGTTTTAGCATTAGTCTTAGACAATATTTTGTTTATCTTATCTTTTACCTAAAAAAGTAGAATGCCATAAGCAGTGCCATTCCGAGAAGTCCGCCGACTATGATTCCAGTCACTGCTGATAAGCCTAGTCCACCTGCTTAGGAGAGAAAATGAAGTTATTAGTAAGAAGTACTACACATGTTGCCTACTAATGGTGCTATTATATTCTTGAAGGCATCAGAGGTAATTTACATGATTGGTCAGGGTGTACTGAGGGGGGAGTCCTTGTGGGGCCTTCTTGCAAATTGAACCGTTCACTGATGAAGCCAGGTAAGAGCTGAAAACTTCCATTAGTGCCAAAGTAGTTCAGGAGAGTCTAAGAAAACAAAGACACACCAATTCACACAAAATAGTCAAAGTACCATGACACATTATAAAAACTAATTCCATTTTTATTATACGGCAGCTTATAAAATAGCACTTGATCCAGCTCATCCCACTCTTTGCACATGATCTAGAAGTGTAGCTGTGTAAAGCATGAAGCTTAGGCAAAGGGTGAAAAACAATGTATCTGCTGTTGGAGTTAGAGCAAATGACTTCACTTGCCATAAATGTGTTTTTTTAAATACTGTGTGGCTGACATGTGGCCATGAGATACTACATTTTGAGAGCATGAAATTGTAATATGCATGGGCTATACCTACTATATTATGCTTTTAATTAGCTATTTTGATTTGTCATACTAATACAATATTGCCAGGTTCATTCATTGCGGTCTCCCGTACAGAAAACGTGCCTATGGTTTAAAGGATAGGCATGCAAAACCCCACGAAATTGTCTGAGTAGAACGCAAGTCCAGAGTTACGTCTGAGGTCTGATTACCAGTGGGTGCAATTTTGGTAATAACTCCTCACTATTCATATGTAACTCAACTCTGAATACTTGATTTGTAGAATATATTGATGGTTACAGTATGTATGGTAAAGCTCCTGCATTTTTAGAGCATGCTGCAGTCAGACTAATTTGCATGTCATTACAATTCCCTTTCAAAGGCTTCAACACTTAAAGTGTGCTGTATATAACTGCTTTTTTTTTTCAGGTGTTTATTCTTAAGGTGACTTATTTAACACAACCTAATGGACATTTTCAACAAAGTTTAAGCTCTTAAACTCCATGGACCATTTATTGCACTAAATACATTTATTAGTAGTTTAACTCTATTTCATAATAAATAATACGCTTTTAAGATGAATAATACTCAAGGTTTAAAATAGGCCTATGACACTGTGTAATATCTTGTAATTTATTATAATCATGTAATAGTTTGCACGCTGTTGTGTCCACATACCCTACAGGCATAATCAGGCAGTTCTCTTACCTCATACGTTCCAGCTTCATGGTTTGTCATGCTTATAACAGAGAAATCTCCGTTTCTGTCACCATTGGCATCTATAGACACCTGGCCAGCAATACCTGTGCAATAGAATGCAAAAAATGTGAAAATTAATTAGTCAAAATAGTCAGACATTCCAAGGAAAACAGTGGAGAGAATTCCAGGCGGCCAATACAACTGGAAATCTCATCTGCCTCCTGTCGGTCTTGTTGGCAGAGTTTGCAGAAATGGTAATTTCATCCCTGTGTCTGTGTTCCCAAATTCTTGAAATTTTTAAAATATTATTTAATTTAACAAGAAAACATGACCCTGTTCCTGATGATTGCCTCAGAACAAAACATTGTTATTTTATGTTATTGGTTTTGGTTTTGCGGTTGATGGAAACAGCTCGGGCAGCAGACAGGGCTGAGCACCTACTTTGTACGTGAAGCTTATGAATGAAAGAATATTTGACAACTCTGTTTACTACTAAAGTGAATTCAAAGTTGCAATGAAAATTCTGCTGTCATGAATATTCTTATCACAGACTCTTTTGGATATTGTGGTTAACAATTATAAAAAGTAATACGTGCCACTGTTTACTTTTTCCTGTCTGGTTCCATCACAGATCTGTTTTTCCTGAACGGTCACATATTTCAGGAAACGCTTAGGAGTATAAATAAGTTCTTGTCAGTTTATATTAAGGAGGTCACACTTAGGCCAAGTGCATACAAATAACAAGGATATTAAATGAATAACAAAGGATTGACTGCACAATGTCTTAGATTTAATTTTTTTTTCTTTACCTTCAAACGTTCTGTTCCACATTCGGTGTGTGATTTCTGATCCATTCTTCTTACTATAACCACTATGGATTGTCTCGTTTAAGGCAAGTGCATATAGTAGTAAAGCATCATGGAAACCCTCCATAAACATGTTTATCTGCAACAAAAAATGTCAAAAACTATTTCAATTAGGGCTAAAGGCTTACAGATTAATTCATTAGAATAGAACCATTGATTTTGGTATCAATTTATTTTACAGTACATTAAGCATCTAGTAATTAATAGGTAAGTATATAGTACTTACTAGTAGTTTTTTTCAATATAGTACATGTAATTATTATACATTGGATTTTATAATACATACTGTAGTAATGTGTGAAATCTTCACAATGTAAAAATTACTCATAATTTAATTGTGATAAATTTGTACTTAAATAATAATACTTGCATCTTGAATATGTATATATACATGTATATACACATATACATATATATATCTTTGTGTGTGTGTGTGTGTGTGTGTGTGTGTGTAGATAAAATGAGATAAACTTCAGAATTAAGTAATACAAATTAGTACTGGCAAAGTGCTTTAGTTAATGCAAGGAAACAGTAGGTAGGCCTAAGTTCAGGTACCAAATGTATAAAGTTTAATTACAGAATTAGTAAAAACCTGTTTAACAGTAAATGTCATTGTTGTAATGTTGTGTCTATATTTGGATATTAGCATTCAATACTGTCATCCATCCATCCATTATCTATACTGCATATCCTTTAAGGGTTATAGGGAAGCTGGAGTCAATCCCAGCTGACTTCAGGTGAGAGGGAGGGTTCACCCTGGGCAGGTCGCCAACCTATTGCAGGGCTAACGCAGAGACGAACGCTCATACCTATTGGCAATTTAGAGTAGCTAGTTAATCTGCACCTAATCTGCATGTCTTTGGGAGGAAACTGTGAGAGGAAACTGGAGCACCCAGAGGAAACCCAAGCAGGCACAGGGAGAACATGCAAGCGCCACACAGAAAGGCTCCAGTCGGCCATGAGGTTCAAACCCCGAACCTTTTTGCTGTGCTAGCCACTGAATCACCATGTCGCCCTAAATGCTATAATGTGTAGCGCAATTTATTCCTATTATATATCATTATATTTTTAATTATATGAACCTTTCCCACTTGCAAAGCATCTTTTATTTCAAAAAGCATCTTTTACCTCGAAAGGTGCATGTAGTGTATCTTTATGGCTCAATTAAACGTGCACTATATACACATTTCCAGGTGAAAGATGCCTATATAAAGTACAAAAAAAAGGTACCACATCACCACTGAGGAATGGTACAGTTTGATGCCCTTTTTTGTGAGAGTGTATACACCAAGTACAATCGTCTGCTGTTCATTTTGAAGAATCATAGCTAACTATCAGTTTTCACACAAGTTACTCTGTACTGAAATTATCCATCCATCATTTGAGGAATGTTCCAGAAATTATATGTAATCGTGACAGAATAGTAGGTTACTGATAACATTAAATTCTTTAACTGCTGCTAATAAAAGCCTGAAAGAAACATAGACAAGAGTATCAAATACCAAAGGAATAACCTTAATAGCTGCTTGTGTTATGATAGAGACTCTTGGTCCATTCCTGCGTTACGCTATGTTGTGTGTGGGCATCCCAAGGCAAACAGTACTAAAACCCAGGTCTTAGTGGGACTGCTGCTTCAGGATTCGGTGACTGGTGGGGATCACCGTGTATTTAGCTTTACCTTTGACTGCTTAACACGAGTGAAACAGCAGGAAAAGCTGATATAGTTATAGGACTGTTTATATACATGTTCTTTTCTGGACGTGTCAGCCACAAAGACGTCTCTGAGCGCTCAGATAATGAAGCCCACAATGTTTTCACAGGAAGCGCAGTTTGCAATTCAGCAACACAATGTATTTGGATGGACATTCCACATCTGAAATATGTCGTTGTGAAACATAAACCCTGCTGGCATTTGAGATCAGGCTCTGTTGGTAACAGCTTTAGTAACGCGCCATATGTGAACGGCCTCTGTCTCACTCCTCAGATTTGGGCCTAATTTGTAGCTTTTACTCCAAAAAAATGGAGAAAAATGCTCTGTCTTAATGGCCTGCCTTGTGGTAGAAAGAATGGAACCAGTCAGCCGGGTCAGATTCGCTCCCTCCTCTATTTGGACCAGACAATATCGTAGCCAAGTTTTGGGGGAAAACAATTCCACAAAAGCCTGGGAATCCTCACTGAATTGATAGTCAGGTTGCTGAGGAAAAGCCAACCATAGAGACCACCCAGAGCTTTAGCCTGACGTGTCATAAGAAAGAGATGTTAAACCAAGGGGTGACAACTTCTCTGGAAAGAGACCACTGTTTTGGGTCTTGATTTATGTTCTGCTCTCTCACAGATTGCAGCCTGCTTAAATGAAGCAATCCCACTAGACAAATTATTCTTGAAAAGGAAACACTTTATGCCTCTTACGGTTGTCTTTTTTTTTTTTTTTTTTTTTTAGGTCATATTCTGGCAACATTTTTTGCAAATGAAAGTTTCCCTGTTAGTACTGAAGTTTCATTAGTGTCTATGTGTTCATTCATAATAAGCACATGACAGGATTTTCAAACTCTTTACTGGATATATCATTAGCCAAACCAAATCTAGGCTTTAAGCTCATTAGCCTCGGTGTTTCTGCCTGTAGCTCTGTCCTTTGGGACAAGCACCAAAATGAGCAACCGCATGTCAGCTTCCTCGCTCTGGTGCCGAATTATCCAGTGTCGGCTTACTGTTACTACCGTATAACACTGCCTTGATTTTAAATGCACCTAATAGACTACGAAGAAAAACAAGGATCAGTTTCACTGGTCCAGACAATATTGTGTAACTCTCCTGAACATGGTGACACCCTGTTTAGCACAAGACGTATGAGACAGAATTAACTATCTATAATACATTTTGGGTGTGTAACTTCCCTTCCCTTCTTGCAAATCTGTCACGGCCATTTTAGGTCCCATGAGCCTTCTTATTTCCTTAACACCCCATAAAAAAGTCATCTGCTCATGCTTTTGAGCAAAAAGGCAATCAAGGACGATATTATCTTTATGTGCAGTTTGGTGAGGTGAATGGAAGTGCAGTGATTAATTCGGCATTCGATATGTCTCCAGAGACATGCTCAGTCAACCTATAAATTACCGCATTTGCTCACACATTGTCTGATTTAGTGAAGTCTGGTCAAACATTGATTTATAGTTCATAATGTTGCCGCCACATGACTCCAGTTCATTTAAGCAGCCCATCAGAAACACTTGTATTGAATAAAGTGTAACTACTCAGGATTCATATCACTGCCAATCTTGAATTTGACAGACTGCAAGTGACGCACATTCAAGGGCTGAGATAATGCTGAGAAAAAATCACCACCCTTTTGACACACTCATGCCAAGCCTTGTCAATCCAGCGCTAATTTGCGTAATGATGTTCCAATGGTTATAAATTTTAAAACACAGACCACATTTTGGCCGTTCCTTTAGAAAAAAATTAAAACGTTATATATGTACATGCATAAATGTTGCTACACATCAAAACTGTCTGTTAAATTGAAGTCTGTTCCACAAGCTTTTATGCATTTTTTTTTCTGGAAAGCACTCCTGTAATCATAAAATATATTACACTTGTCCAATAACTGTGCTGTAATCCAACAGACCCACCTACTGGTCATCGGTGCATACAAATATTTGCCATGCACTTGGGAACTTAAATAATTATTTCAAAGATGTTAGTTCTGGTAGGAACTGATTTTGTACGGTGTTCAAGCGGGTAGCTCAGCTTGTTATAAAAACTTCCTATATAATGATGTGTGGGCAGAGAGCTACAGAGCATTGTTGGAGCTGGAACATGAGTGTCTTTGTCTCTTATCTACATCTCTTGCTGCACAAGCCCTGCTGTATCTTATAGATAATGCAGACACAGTTATAAGCCAGACGTCCTCTCGAAGGGAACAGTCCCAACGTTTGCAGAATTGGTCCTTCCAAGCTTTTCATCACTCGTCTTTGCGAGTTTGTTTGGTGGTAGTTGATATTTCTAAAACTGTATCCTGAATCCAGTAAAGCAATTCATTTTGTCACAGGGTTTTTACTGCATTCATGTCCCAGTTCTCTTGTGTGATATTTTGTGATATTCTATTCTGTTCTATTATGTGATATTTACGCTTATGCTCACCTTGATCACATCGATAAATACACAGAGCATGCACCGAGAAATGAAGCTTTGATTTAGACAGGCAAGCATTCATTAAAATTTCTCCTGCAGCTTTATATATGTGCTGAGCACTTTGCATATGAAGCATGCATGAATTGCTGAAAACAGTCTTGGCTCGCTGTTAGAACACGACCTGACTGTAAGGCGATCCAAAAAAAGTTATCACCTCTTTTAATGAATAAAGCGGTTATTCTCCAGGCATAGTGAGTATTTTGGTATGCATCGACACAACACCAGACTCGGCATAAACGGACAGATGTTACAAGCCTCTGCTACAAGCAAACCAGCTCCTGAAAACATTTGTGATCTGGCAAATCAAACTTAGATTTCTGGCCTCTATGGGCATATATTCATAAAGGAGGTGTAAAGTGAAGGGCTCATACAATCAAGTAATTGTACTCGGCATGCTGAAGGCTTGACATTTGTATTGGGAATAAGAATGCTCTTTGTTTACGTGCAGTTGCTTCTTGAGAGCATTACATCAACCAGTGGTCCCTGACCAGAGGCTTTTTGAGGCTCCTGCTGATTTGGCAAGTAAGCCAGTTGAAAGTAGGATGGACCCTCCTGGGCTTATTAACCTCAGCAAACCAGTTCATCAACAATGTTTTGTTTCCACATGGCAGATCTTTTTGCCCACCCTGAGAAATCACTGATGGCTTTACAAAGTGCCAGGTTGAACATCGTCACTTTACGCACTCATACAACTACTTTATGGAATCTGAACTGTATTCAAACTCTCAAGATGCTTACAAAGTCCAGGAACTGGATTCTGGTATCGTCTTTGTATTAAATATTCATTTCCCACTATACAAGAGGGTCAATTCTACATTAAAGGATGAAACAACAGGCAGTCACTTTAATTGATTGGACTACCTCTAGGTGGTGCTAGTGTACTGACAAAAAAAGCATTTCCCCCGTTGTTTTATTTTCGTTCTGTTTCATTGTGTCCATGTTGTTCATTTTTGCCACGATAAACAACCTTTAAAATGAGTCTCAAAAATATATAATTGCAATTAAGATGTACTGAGAATACACTCTTGAGATAAAATGGAATCGGTTATTATTATTATTATTATTATTATTATTATTATTATTATTATTATATGTTGTTGTTGTTGTTATAAATACTCATTACCTTGGCGATTTCAGTGATATGTTGTGATAATTTTAGTAGCATTATATTGCTGTTTGTA
Organism: Notoglanidium macrostoma; assembly: GCA_030068235.1. NCBI lineage: Eukaryota > Metazoa > Chordata > Actinopteri > Siluriformes > Auchenoglanididae > Notoglanidium > Notoglanidium macrostoma. The sequence continues at coordinate 11,213,225 of JAQQZR010000014.1, forward strand.
AAGTTGTTTTGGGAAGTCCAGATGGTCTTAGAACACTTTAAAAATAACAGGATACAGGCTCCTGAGTGGCCAGGAGCCAAGCGAGCAAAAATTGGCTGGGTTCTCTAGGTGGGAGGGATGGCATACTCTCTCTCTCCTGTCGATCACAGCAACACTAGCCAATTGGGGCATTTGTGAGCTCATGTATGAGGAAGAGGGCAGATAGCACTTTCCTCTGAATGTGTTCTGCTGCCCTGTGCAAGAGCAGGAGGTGGAGTTGTCGTATGATAGGGGAGAGCTAGCTGAAGGGCCATATTAAGGAGAAAATGGAGGAAAAAAACAGGAGACATGCACCAAGATTTCCGGAAACCTGTTATAAATGTAGTTTTCCAGAACATATTATGTTTTAATAAGAGAATATGAGAATCAGCCACGTGTTTTCACCAAACCAAAGAAAAAATGAGCATAGAATAGACACGGAATAGAAGAGAAAAGTAGAATACCCACTATTAAAAAGTGCACTTGGTGAAGGGTCAGATGTCAGATGATTCTAATAGACTGTTTTTGGCAATGGAGTCTTAGTGGGCAGAGTGATGGTTTGGGATTTGAGGAATTAAATTTGAGTGATAAACCCATAAATGGGGCTTTTAGGACCGTAAAGCACTAATCTCGCCTAACAGGGTGCTTCATACACACAAGTTTATTTCAAATAGTTAATGTCTTCCATACATCCATCAACCGGACAAATATGCTATTTTGTATATAAATGACATTGTAAAGAGTAATTTTTTTAATATGATTGATGTCTTACCTACCAAATTTTTATTGTACAATTCTGTTTGAAAGACTTACGTACATTATTGCAGCCTTCACAAACATCGACGCCCGTCTTCTGGTAGGACTTTTTCATTTCCAGTGAGAAATTCTCAAACTCAGGCTTGGTTGACCTCAGTAGTGTCACTGTATTCAGAGAAGCGTAGGCAGCCTTGGCCTCATTGTCATATTTGTCTCCTCTTCTCCAAGATCCATCGCCTTTGAAATCATGTTTTGAGGTTTTTTTTTTTTTGCATGAACAAATGACAAAAGATGAACACACAGTGATCAGGATTTTCTTTGGATTCATTTGGAAGTTATGACAAGGATTATTATATTTCATTTGACATCATTCTGGGGGATTTTTTATGTTAAAATAAATAAATGAGTTAATAAATGGATAAACATATACATAAATAAGTAAATACATCAAATCAGTAGAGCAAAGCATTTAATCTGTATGACCAAATGAACAATGTCCTGAACTACAAAAAAAGACATTTAATACATGCACACAATATGTTTAAAGCCTGTAGCTCCTGAATGTAATCTCTATCTCACAGAAGAGCTGGAGGTCTTGGCCCTTTCTGTTTCATGGTCAGAGTGGGGGAAAATACACATCGAGCTGAATCTTTGTGAATAAGCTGATAAGCCCTCTGTCTATCACCACATAGTGTACGACAATTTGTGTAAGAGCTTTACCATAGGAGGAGGAATTGAATAGCTCGATGTTGAAGAAGAGCCTGTTACTGGTGGTTAGTCTCTGTCTGTGGGCCATCAGCATGATCTCCCTTACCACATCTGTATGTGTGCACATGATTACCACTGCAAAGTAAAGAAAAAAGCTTGTTAGCAATTTGTAAGTACGCTTGCTGAAGTCTTTATACGTGTTGGTGATGATGATGAGGATGATGATGATGTCACTGTTTTTTCCTGCAGTTTTGGCAGGATCGTGTATGTGCATTTCCGTTTTTTTACAGCCTTACTTATTAAGATTAATTGCTTAAATGTGCTTTTCAGATTATGTGCATGACATAAATGGCAAGACAATAAAGCACCACATTCCCATAAACGGTTTATAGACCATAAATCAAAACCACACACATTAAGGGGCTCTTTTTTTTTTTTTGACATAGTGCTCAGTGCCGATTTTGTTAAACAGTTAAACTTCTATTCTTTGGCTTTTATTCAAATCTTACCAAAGCAATTAATTTGCCAGGAACAGATGTATGTCGGCCTGATGTGTACATGGTAACTCAGCATGTACAAATAATTATGCGAAGCATATGCCTCGTAAATGTTGCAAAATAGCTTCATTTTCCACAGATGACCAAAAAAAAAAAAAAAGTTCGGTATAAGAAATATTTTCCCATGGAGCAAAGAGGTGGAAAATAAATAAACAAACAAACAAGTATGCAAACAGATTTTTGAAAAAAAAAAAAAATCTCTAAGTGTCCCATAAATAGGAAGATTCAGAGCTCTGGAACACTCCCCACAACTCTGTCAGTGTAGCATGCCGCTTGAAATATCCTCCGATGAGTGGGACAAACTTCACCTCAGTACTCGTGCTCTATGGCACCCTTTAATTACAGAGTGCGTACAACACTACAGGCCCTGTGTTGACTCGACGCCGATTCCATGGGGTACAACCCCAGCCAGCAATATTTCAGAAATCTGGATTTTCCCACTGACACTAGTTACAAATGAGCTGCAGAATGTAAGGGACAGCACATGGCACACTTACTGTCAACCGTGCCACATTTCACAGGCCTCAGGGTCATTTTAAAAGCATGGTGCCGTAAGCGCATGCATGCTTCTGATGCTGATGTACAAACTTGTGGCATGCATGTAATAACTCTATCCAGCAATAATATCTCTGCTCAGTAAATTCCCTCATCTACGCCCCCAAGGACCACTCAGCAGACCTGCACTGGGCCAGCTCATGGCATGAAGTGCACGTCATTCACTGTCAAAAACATTGCAACACTGTATTCCATCCTCATCAAGTACACTTGATTCACTGTAACTGAAAATTGCAGCCTAGCATTTTGGTTATGCATGATTATCATCTTACATAACAGACGAACAATTTGATTGTTTAAAGTTGAAGCGTATCAGTGAGTAATTCTAGCTGTACTCCAAAATCTTACAGGATCATTAGACTAGACAAAAAAAGGCTAACTGGATATTTCCAGAATCCAACATGTACACATGCTATTTTTGTCTGATATCTCACATACATATGTCCTATATCTTGGCGCTGGATGTGAGTTAATCATAAAATATATTTGCCTAGCACAATTCAGTAGATTCTGGAACATGAAACAATCTTCCCAAGAATATATTTATTCTTAACGGCACGCAAATACTGTGTGGGAATCCAAATGTAATTTTCACTTCACATAATTTACCTATGGTAAATATAGAAGGAATATACTGTATATTTCTCTGACAGTAGTCTTCCACAACAGTAAATGTAACTATTAACTAAATTTAAAACTTTTATTCACTGGCAATCTGCTATGGTACAAGAGCAATAAAATACTTTGGTATGGAAGTGTGGTTATTGGAAGATAATCAACTTCAGAGTCAGTGTTAACAGTTAAGTACTATCTTGATGCCATGAAAGAGCTACGGTCCTGCTGCAGGCAGTTACTCATGATTTAGTACCTGTTGATTTATTAACACTGAATTAGCACTGACATGACAGGTGCTACATAATCCATTTTTATCATCCATCACTCCTCATGCACCAACACAGATTCCAAGAGATGCATAACATCAGGAAAAGTTTATCTGATCATTCAGCACCTCCATCTTATCAGAATTAAGGACTTCTTTTCAACGGTAATCATAAAATAAAACTTTATCGGCAATGGAAAGGTTAGAGGAAAGAAATGAGCTGTAGTCTCTAACTGTACGTAAGTTAGATTAACCGATAGGCATCTCTAATAATTTAGCCAGTAAGTGTACACTCTTTAAAAATACTCAGTAACACTGCTCATGGTCAGCATTAGTGTCGCACAGCTTGGAGAGTAATATAGCTGCAATTCGATTTATATAATTTTTATAATGCACTTGTTGTGATATGTTATCATTTCTATATTAGCGACTTACACAAGAAGTCCAGAACTAAAGAAAGAGAACTAAAGGAACATGTGTAATTAAATACTGCGAGATTTTCGGTGAGGAAATGTTTATTACACATTTATGGAAGTAGTCTCCCGTGTCAGCGCTTTGAAACAGTAAAAAAAAAAAAAAGCTGTGATTTAAAGTTTTCCAAGAAAGAAAGAAAAAAGAGAGGCTGGTGAGGGTACAAATGTTTATAGCCAATATAATTTAAGTAATAAAAGGAACTAACGTTGTGGTTTGTGGATGTTAAGCATTAAACCTAACTATAAATGGATAAAACATATGACATTGCTCTTTAATAAATCATACCATGAGCCACGTGACAACCTTATCATTAAATATTTTCCTCTAAGTATGCTCTCTGTTGTGTTTTGTTAATTATTTATTCAAAATAAAAGTCATTTTATGTACATTATTATTAACTGGATATGCTTTATCATACTATTAAATGGAAAGATTTGCTTGACTACACCATTAAAGGTGCAGTCATCGATAGTGGAGAAAGATTGTTGATATTTGTACTCAACAGCCAAACAAATACACACCTCCCTCAGTGCTCCTTCAGAAGCTCCGCCCCCAAATGCATGGCGCACTGCCAAAGCAACACTAACAACACCCCCATCACCCCTCCCTTCCATTCTGCTCCTCTGTGATTGGTCGGAATACTCCCCCTGTTGCTGATTGGCTGGAACCGGGACTGCTTACGAACACCAGATCTTTTTCAGAGCACACACAGAGCCAACAGCTAGCAGACTCTGAGGAGATATTTTCTGAATTCGTCAAAAGGTGTATTGGATTACTGCTGATACGATGACTGCACCTTTAAAGTGTAACTTCACCCCTAGCCCTGAGACTAACTCCAGCCAATGCATAATTTTTTAAAATGCTGTAAAGTGGGAAAGGGGCTGAAGAAAGGGGCGGGCTGGGAATTGGGGGGCGTGGATGTGTGAGGCAGGAGTTGCTCAGTGAGTCTCGATCAGCATACATTTGAAAATGGGTATGGTTTCACAGATTCCCACTCAAGGGCAGGGGTTGAGGGAGGTGGACCACCGCATCTGATAAGAGGGTGGTAACATTATTTTCTTCTTTTTGAATAAAAATTTCATGATATAGATAATTCTCCAACTGTTAACTCTAAATCAGAATAGGCCTTGCAGGTTTCAGTATGGTTTTAACCAGTAGATGGCGTTTTGACCCATTTTCAACCCATAAAATGTTGATTTTTATTAAAATGGCAATTTTGTCAATATTAACCCCAGCTCTGACGTGTTTCATATCAGTACTGTCATATCATTTAGTTTACAGCTCAAAAAACACATTTTACTATGCAGTACCACTTTAATGTAATTTTATGTTATAATGTTATTAATTTGTATTCACAGCAACAGATTTTTAGACTGTAAAAACATAAAAAGTAGAGACACTATTACTTCAGTTTCCATGGATAAAACAAGGCATCAATATTCCCAACAAAGCATGAAAGATCTAAAACAAAGATGACTACAGCAAAGGAATAAATCTATTTGGTGGCCTGTATAGACCTGTAACAGTAAAGCAAAAGGCTGTAATAGGTTGCTTATAACTGTGCATTGTCTATATAACTACCAGTGTCTTCATGAGGAGTAGATTTCAGCTGGAAAAAATAACTGTTCTAAACTGCGACTCAACTTTGGAACTCCGCTGGGTGACATTTGTGAAATAAATTGTTAAAAAATACTTTTGTGTATAGAAAAGGTCATTCACTGTCTCCATTTAAAATATCTCAAACTCATAAGCAATGGAATGTTTGCAACACACACTGAATTAACTAATGCGGTGAATTTGCATAACACACTCTGTTCTGTGATCTGTGTAATGAGAAGGAGATGTTTTTTTTTAACTTAAAGCCACCCTGGGGTAGCCTACCTGCTTTCTGATCCTTTTCTTCTATGTGTTTGGATACGACCACCACAATATATGAAAAGTACATGCTTTAAAAAGCACTACTGCTAGCTGTCTTTGCTAAACAATGTTAACACTGATAGCTGCGAATGTTTGCAGGAGGAGTAAAAAAGAAAAAGACCAGTTGCTTTCAGGCTGGGTAAACAGAAGCAAGCAACATTAGCTTGAATAAGCAGATCACTAACATCACACAACAGTGCTGGCTAGCCAAGCAGTTGTAAATATTTATTCCCAAAGTAAGCTAACTACATAATCATTCTTGGATGTGGTCCATCCCACTTATTAAATGATTAGTTAGAACAGTGATCCCTCTTTATGGGAATATGTCACTTTTTTAAAAAAAAGCCCAAAATGTGTCCATTTTGTCCACTGGGATTGTAGCAGGCACAGCAAGCAGATGGTACTGCTGATATTATCAGTACCAAAATAGCGCCACCTACACTACATGTCTTACCTGGAAACACAGACTCAAGTCAGTCAGGATGGCTGGTCTACTTGGTAAGACCAGCAAAATGATCATGATTTCTGTAACAGACTACTGTAACATTCCTGGTTTGCCCATTTCAATTGAACCATACTTTGTATCTATATTATGACAGCTATTCCTAGACTGTTCATCCTTCCACTTCTTCGTCATGGTCATCATTCTGCAACACAGATTGTGACTGTATGAGGAACACTAGTACTAGTGAAGTCAAGTCTAGTTGGGTGCCGTCATGCTCAAATTACCAGTAGCAATTCGATGGCAAAATGCAAATGATACAGACAGTCATGCTGTGTTAACTGTCCTGACTTTTGTCAGTTTGAATTTGGAATGGCAAAGCTTTTGAGTAAATGAGGCCTCTAAGAAAGCAATGTCAATTGTGATGTTAAGGTAGTATTGCTGGGTGTGGCCATCTTCAAACCATCAAAAGCAATCCAGGGCAAAATCCAAATGATATTAGACAGAGATATCTGGAGCTGGGCTTGAACAAGTATTGGAATCTGTAGATGGGTATTGCACAATATGGAGACCTGCAGCATCACTAGAGACAGAAAAATCCAGTCTTACGTCATAATGGATGGAAAATACAGCCCATAGGCCTTGCACTTGGCATTAAGTCTTGTGTAAATAAAGACGCAGATCAAAAAATATTTACAGTGTTTAATGAGTGTGTGCTGCCAAAGTGTGACAACAACTGTGATTATGTCATTTTGATCCCGTCCCGTCAGGCCTTGTGCAGATCCAGTAAATATAAGGATTTAGCTACTGAATAGTAACCTAGTTAGTATCCATAATAGTAACCATAATTATGACCAAAAGCTGGATAGGAAAAAAATTTGTTTGGTCTGATTGGTCTGACAGGTGACAAATTAAAAGAAAGAACCACATAAAGTTTCTTAGTAAGGTGTTGAGTCACTACGAGCCACCAGAAATTTCAGTGTGTCTTGGCCTCTGGAACTTTACTGGAGTTATGAACACCGTTCTACCAAAAGATATTCTCTCAACTGGTGTTTTGATTATAGCGGTAAAGAGTGTCGCTCCAAGATCTCCCATAGATGTTCAGCTGGGTTGAGATGTGGTGACTGTGGAGACCATATCATGGGATTTACATCATTTTCACACTCCTCAATCCATTCAGGCACTGTTCACATTACCAGGCTGCAGATGTGAAGCAGATCTGATGTTTTCAGGACAGTGGACACAGAAATCAGGTCTTCTTTTTTTTTAATCAGATTTAAGTCACTTTCACATATGGTCCTTGATCGGATACATATCCAATTCGTGGCTAAGTGACGTGAATGAGAACAGTCAGATCGGAAATCATGTGGCTTTTTTTTGCCTATATGCATGCACTGAGCACTGGCATCATCAGCCAGCAACGGCAGTACGGCAAAAATAACAATGGAGGAGCGCTACAGCTGTGACAAGTTAGCCATTTGGCTTTTTTTTCTGGCCTGATCATGAAAATGCAATGCATACATTAGCTACTAACACATCCATTTTATCAGTTTTAATACCATGAGTCATCTTACAAATATGATGTTTTTTTTTGTTGTTGATGGTTACACAGATGGCTCCGTACAAAAATGCATCAATGTGTGCACGTGTTCTGTTTTGTAGGAAAGATGCATTCATATTACAGTTAGATACAGGTCACTTTTAATTATGAATGTGAACATTTAAAATCTGATCTAAGCAAAAAAATTGGAATTGAACAATGAGGCTTGCAATGTGAACATAGTCTCAGTGAACCCTCTAACTCAGTGCATGGGGGTGGAGGCATCCTGACAGAGCCTTTTAATAGGATACTAAGGAATTACCACCAGACTGATTTTGTGTCTTGATTGTTCACTTTTTTTTTGGGGTGGGGGGGGGTGTAACGGACAGATTTGCTTTGATGCGATTACATATTCAAATTATGTAGAAAACATCATAGTATAAAACATCAGGATTTTAAGCATCAAATGTTTCCTCATGTCAATTATATCAACTTCATATGTAAGTGTGGTCACAGATTTCCAGGGTACAAGTTCACTACTTCCAGCTATATCACTTAATTTCTACACATTGTCTATTAGGAAAAAAGAAATCAATGATGAAAGCAGATGCCAGAACAGAAGCTGATAAATAAAACTGAGCCGTTCAGAAATGAGGTATACAGTGAGGGATTAACAGTGGTTTTTATATGAAAATGTCCTGTGATGTACAGAATTGTACAGTGGTCTGATGTCTATTCTCTCTCTGACTGTTCTTTAGTCTTGTTCTGCTCTAGTAAGACATGTAGTGGGGGCGGTGGATCATGGTAAAGCAGATGATATTCCTGGTCTGTGTGGGCGGTTCTCAGAGTAAATCTTGGGATGATAATTTATGAGTGGTTTGTTTTTGTATTTGTCTTTTTGGATTGTGATCAAGCAACAAATGGCAGCAAAAAAAATAAAAAATATGTTCACATATGTCAAATATTAAAGCTCTGGGGTAAAATTATTACAGTGCATTGTTATATTATTATAGTGTAGAATTATTGGCAGGTTGCATCAATATGAGCTAAAAATTACTAGTTGGAATTCTTGTCTATGTTAGCTGAAACATATAGGGTCAATAGTTTAGTTTTTTTCTGGCTGATCATTTTTCAAATATAATGGCACCCCATAATTTATCATTGGTGAAGTCCTCCCTGGAGAGAATAAAAGCACTGTGTCTCTTCCTGCAATGTCTAACAAGTTTGGAGACAGATGGATTCTGGTCCACTCTTTAACGTTCTAAGATTAGTGCATGTGGACTGTCATGTTCAATTTAGACCACAGGTTTTCAATAGCGGATAAATTTGGAGACTGAAATGCTCATTGCAATACATTGATTTTGTATGTGGATCTATGCTTGTTGAAAGGTTAATCTGAACTTTTAAGGCCACCAATCCTCATCAATAAAGGGGAAAAAAACAACACTAAAGCATACAGTGGGTATCAGGTGCTTTTTCATTATACCTAACTTCCCTTGTGTGTATTGTGCTCATCCATAATGTTAGATTTTGGTCTTATCTGACCATAACACAGTGTTCATTTATGGATATCAGGAGCTGCATCTTCTGTCATGATTTTTGGGAATAGCTTCATTCCTTGGAGGTGGCATCCAATAGTTTACAACTATAACTAAACCATTATAATTCGCCATCCTGTTCATCCTCATACACATTACATTCCTTTATATTGAAATATTACTGATGTGCTTAGTGATTCTGGTGGTAAATTGTTGCTTGGTGCTTTATTTTCTGTTATGCCAAAGAAATGTTTGCAGTTGTGTGCAATGTTGATGTCACAGGAGGACACTGCTAGCATTGTCCAGAAGCATGCTAGTTATGTTACGAGTTGACGTTAATAGAAGAAAACATTCAGTGATCTCAAACACTAGAGATAGCGGTTAGGCTTTATGGTTACTTCCTAAAAACACTCACCATTTTCCAGAGACGTCCAACGTCATGTTAATGAGAAATCCAGGGTAGAAGTTTTGTAGACATTGAACTCAAACATTGGTGCAAACATTGGACTCAGAGATCCAGACAGCAATGCAGCTATAAGACGCAGTTGCACTGAGTTACGCTAGTTATAGCTCTATGAGACGATGGGTACGATGGCGTTGATGGCAGTATTAACATGAAAGCTGAGGCTTTGGGAGATGATCTGTTTGAGCAGAGTGTACAGATTCGGGGGTGAGAAAGCTGGCCAGCCTAAAAGACTAAAGCGCTGCTGCATCTCTCTCTTTATTTAGTGTTAACGCAAGGGCTAAATCCTGCTGGTAATATTATCAGCTATACTGAGGGCAACCAAACATATATAAAAACATGTCAACAGGTCCAAGAAAGAAGTTTAAACAAAATAATGCAAACTTATTATAAGGCAGATCAACAACCTCGTTTGTCTTGTGTGTTGAAAACTCTTTTTTTTTCTCATGGTGATGAATAACAACTTGGTGTAGACCGGGCTGTAATTGTGTACCGCAGTATTCGGGTTGAGAGTAACGTGTTTACCAAAATCAACAAGTAAACATATCTGCAGGTGCAGATCTACATTCCTGCACATTCATAATTACAAATATGCTATGAGAAAGAAGATCTCAGTTACATGTTCATATAACTTTCTTATTAGTTTTAATGAATTTGTAGTAGGTATAGGCTACCACAGCTGAAGAATGGTCATGCAAATCACACAGAAATACAAAACAGTATTCGTAATACATTCGTACCATATGACAGCTAAACCTTTCTCTAAGCAGGAGTCTTGTTTAATCCCCTTAGCAGTAAGGGCAAGGGTGAACCACATACTGTAGCCTGTTACATGTCTGTACGTCTCGCAATCTGCAAAACTGTGAGGGAGAAAAATGTCTGTTCATGCCCAGGGGACAGTTTAATCATACAGCTGGTACTGAACGTTCCTAAACTTTTGCTCTGTCAAAATTCTGATCATTCCCCCAACCACATGTCCGACTCAGATGACCTCTTACCCATCTGAACAGAGATTGTTGTGTTATGAAGCAATGCACACTTGTTATAAAGAACATATTTGGCTATAAACTGAAAACAAATGCGCATATGGGATCTAAAGTTAGATGTAATAATAATAATAATGATAATAATAATAATAATAATAATAATAATACCTTCATGGTCGATTATGGACTTGATGATCTCGTCCACGTACGCCAGCGGCTCTTTGGAATCCATCATTGTAACGGAGATGTCCTGATGGCCTTCCAGGAGCGCGTGGACCCCCTCGGCGGTGAAGTAGCAGTTGCGTTCCTCCTTGTCGTCGAGGTAGATCAGGTGCACGCTCTTCCAGCCGAAGTGCTGCGACATGGTGGCAAACGTCTCGGCCATCTTAAGGTAACTCGGCGCGGTGCGCGTGAGCAGCGCGTACTCAGAGTTCTTGTCGCTGAAGCCGGACGCCAGGGCACCTGCTGAGATGACGGGGATTTGCCAGTGCGACGCCACGCGGATCACGGAGGCGGCGGCGTACTCGCACACGGGACCGAGGATCAGGTCCGGGCGCTGGTGGCGCGCGCGGTCCACGAGCGCGTACAGCGCATCCACGCCGCACTCGGAGCTGACATAGCGCACGCTGAAACTGAGCCCGGCCAGGGGCCCTCGCGCCAGCTGCTGCCTCGCGTACTCGATGGCGGGTGCGACCCTCGCGATCGAGAACATGTACGAGTTGTTTCGAGGCAGGAGCACGAGCACTTCCACGTCCTCTTTCACTTGGCTCGAGCTCGACTCGAGCGCCCAAATGAAAAGGCAGAGACACGAGAAGCGCAACATGCTGCAGGTTCTTGGAAATGTTCTGAGACTAACAAAGTGTCACTTTTTTTTTGGCTAAGGATTTAAAGGAATTGACCATTCCAGTCAAAAATGTAAAAAAAAAAAATAATAATAATAGACACTAAGAGAACCTTTCTCTCCAGTAAAATTTAACTTGTCAAAAGTACTCCACTCTTTTTTTTTCTCTCTTTACTTGAATGAATAAAATGCTCTGCAAGGTTAACTTGAGCTCTCCAGCACACAGCCCTTGGTTAAAGTCTCTACATCTGCATCTAAACTGCTCCAGCTCTCTGTGTGATTCCTCTTGTTTGTGTGTATTAACTGGGCTGCTCGTTAACCACACACGCTGCAGTCGGTGTGTGGAATTTTGAAGCATCCTTTTCATTATTATTCCTGCGTCATTACTGCGCAGCCCACCTCTCTCTTAAAGTTACAGTATCACTCAGTCTCGTACCTTCAGCACGAGAGCTGACTCATTTACGTCAAAATCTTGACTGTGCATGTTGCAGTTCTGTTCATTTCCTTTGCATTTGTGCACTTTTCTTTCAGATTCATGCATAAAGATAGCCAAAAAGATTTGTTCAACTGGGGGGGGGAAATAACTTACAACTTCACTGTAATTAAGCACGTGCATATACACAAGTTGTATGATCAGAATGAACATTGAAGGGTATTTTTATTATTTAATTGTAATTTTTTTGTAATTTAACCACCACTTGCAATGATACAAAATGCATTGTAGGTCAAAAGGTTCGACTGAGCCTTTTAAAAACCTGTCCATACGAGCAAAAAAAAAAAAAAAAAAACCCTGCAAGAGTAATCAAAAGAAATTTATTTACACACCTGCTGTCATCGTCTATTAGGCTGATACTGCACATCAGCTATTACTGATTTTGTGGCTACCGTTAGGCCAATCATTTCTCTGTCTCCCTGACAAAACTGTTGCTTTCTAAAAGAAAAGCATCAACATGAAAAGCTCTTACACAGTGACATCTAGTGGAAGATACACCACAGTACAGAAGTATTAGTTAAAAGGATCACACTGAAAACACCGGAGTAAAATCCTCAAAAATAATACTATTTAAATTTTCTTTAAAGCAAATTAAAATTTCAAATTCCTGCTTTGAATATATGTTCACATACAAGTTGTCAATATTGTGGCAGTGTGCAACATTTCAACGTAGATAGAAAACATGGAAAGATTTAGTAGGCCTCATTAAGGTGGCAGACTGAAAATGACTCACCCTCACTTTCCAGGCAAGGCACAATATTTCATTCATGTCTCTTCTAAACTGTGTACCAAATTTGTGGCAAATAAGCAATTTATCTGCATATAGATTACCCAGGACACTTGTTGAGCATTAAGCTATTAGGTAATTATGGGTATGTGGACACAAAATGCTTACACACAGTTTATTGAACAGGCCCTTTAATAAGTGTTATCTTTAGCCTGTTAACGTCATTCAACCCAAATTATTCCCATGGGGCCATTAAAAGTGTTTTGGAATCCAGTGCAGCCTTGAATATTAAGCACCTTATTACACAGGATTCTGTAAACTGAGTGTGTTTTTTCTCTGATAGTAGGTGTAGTCCTCCATTTGCAAAGTATAGTCACAGATTAACTTTTAACATTTAAATGTTTACTTGGGTATTACCCTGATTAAAGCAAGATGTCATTGCTAGTGAGATGATATCTTATTCAGTTATTTATCATGTGTGTTTATTCGGGAATTGCACTGAAACTAATAGGAAAGGCATGTAGCTATGAAAGGGAAAAATGAACCCACAGATGAGTCATGGGGTTCAGTAGTGTGATTGCTAGTGTATTAGTATTATCCAAACATGGCTATTTGTACCTGTGCTATTCTGATGACCCATAACCGCTTACTCTCCTATATCGGCATATCTGGTAAACAGCTCATCTAATGAAATTTGGGACATCTGTCAATTTCTGCTCACATGGCTAACCTTAGTTGGTCAGAAGGTTTCACTCTGTGCTCTGTCTGTTCCCTGTAGCTGATCCAGAATCCAGTTTAAATCAAAATGAGTGTGGACAGACTCTTATAGGAAGCTTAGAAGAAGAAATCTTGAGAGGAACCAGACTCAGAATAAACACTTCCTTCTCAGGACAGTGGTGGCTCAATGGTTAATTCTCTGGGTTACTGATCAGAAGGTTGGGGTTTCCGCCCCAGCACTGCCAATTTACCACTGTTGGACCTTAAGTATGGCCCTTAAAACCCTGCCCTCTCTGCTCCAGAGGTGCTGAATCATGACTGACCCTGTGCTCTGACCCCAGTTTGTAGCAAGCTGGGATATGTGAAGAAAAGAATGTTGCCGTGCTGTAATGTATATGTGACAAATAAAGGCTTCTTCTTCTGTGTGACACCAGAGAGTGGGATTCTAAATCATAAAACTACACAGGTGTAGAGGAGTAAAGGCAAACAGTACTATGTATGCTGAAGTATTGATCAGTATGAGCATATTGCGAGTCCTGGGATGAGCAAAGGACAGTCTTTAGAATTAAAGGTTTAAATCTATAGTATCCAGGTGAGATTATCCACTGAAGAAAGGGTGAGACTTTAGGATCAACTGTTTTTGGGAAGTGAAGGTCTTTATGGTATCCATGTGGGACCAAAAGCCAGCATCAGAAAGTGAGTCACAAAAACAGAATATCCAAGCTGAAGTAGAGCATCAGATGAATCACTGATGCTTGACTGCAAAGCCAGAAACAGACCAGTAACATCCTACACGAAAACCCCTTTCTGTCCTACGTTCCCTTCAAGCCACAGTCATTGCTCAACTTGACCCATCATCACCCATGACACAACAAAAACATTCCTCTGACTCAAGGCTTCACTAAACACCAAGGACTAAGTTCCGACATTAAAAATCCTTGATTTGTATTCTGTTTCTTTGCTGTACTAACTCCCACACTAACTCCTCTCTTACAAGGTTTTAGCTTTGTTGTACTCTCTGATCAGGGTCTATTTGTGCAATTGTGAGTGTATGATTTTTTTGAGAGAATACGAAATATAACTGTAATTCGTTCTGGATAAGGGTGCCTGCTAAATGAGGTTAACTTAAAATGATTTATTAATACAACCTAAAGACCTTGTAGACCTCGTTCTGCTTTAGTTTGATTCTGATTATAGTATGATTATATTCTATTAGCATTTCTGACAGTAATGCTGGTCAGTTTATCTGGACGACCTGTATCTGTACATGTAGAACACCTGTACAGAGGTCAGAGGAGAATGCCAAGACTGGTTGAAGTTCACAAGAAGGCTGCAGTAACTCAAATAACCATTCATCGTAACTGTGGCGAGTATAAAAATATCTCAGAATGCATAATACAAATACAGAATGCACATCCAGATCAGGTTTCAGTCCTGTCAGCCAAGAACAGGAGTCTGACACTGAAACTGGCCAGCTGAATATTGGAAAAACATCAGCTGGTCTAATAAATCTCAATTTTTGTGTGTGACATGCAGATGGCATGGTCAGAATTTGGCACCAACTGCATAAATCCATGGATGCAACTTGTCTTGTGTTATCAGTTCAGCCTCTTCCATTGGTGTGAAGGTGAGGGGAATGTTTTCTTAGCACATGAAGAATTAAGAACTCCTCCAGTATTGGCACAGGGTTCTTAATAAAGTGGCCAGCAAGTATATCTATTGATGTCAGTTTAATTCCTATGCCCTAGAAGAAATTAAAGATCTTTCCCTGTTTTTTTAATATGGAATGAGAAAAGTATTTCACTACTTCTCTTGAAGCCTTTGATGCACATGAACAAAGTATACTTTTTTCTCAGAAAGATTTTCCTCGTACTGTCAACTTGCTCAGCTTTGACAATATCTAGAGAAAATGGTTCCACAAGTGGAAACATGCTACAAGCGACATCTGCTGGACATTTCCCTGAAACACACACATACTGTACATACTGAGGAAGAGCATTGCTCAGGCATCTTTACCAAGCCATAGAGCAGCTTTATGGATATCCAAGAATACCTTAACGCACTAATTAATATATGTAATCAAATGTGATTACCTCTTGCTTCTCCTTATCTAATAACTTCGTAAACTAATCGCGTAAACGGGTGTGAAAAATGTTTAATAAAGAATAAACCATACTCCGGTTATTACTGCTTTGAAAGAACTGTTCAGTTTTATAACATATTTAACATGTTTGAACAAAATCGAACATACAAACTTAAATAAATCAAAAGTCTCCTTTCTGATGCGAGTTACAGCAATTGATGCTGCGCTCTCATATTTAAGATATTAATTCATAGCCAAAGGTTACATTCTTACTTATTTTATTTCTAGTGATCACTGCTGGCCTCAAGATTTTGGAAACTTTTATGCATAATTTACATTTCAGTTATAAATAGAAACAAACTCATTTTTAATCACAGCCTGAACCATCCTTTAAATTATGAACGAACAGAAAACGCTCATGCTACCATTTGAACAACAGTGCTTCAGTTTGAGGAAATGATCATATTCTAAACTCATAAGCTACTTTAATTATTATTGCATAATAGTAAAATAAAATCTACAGTTTCACTGCAACAGCAATTCCAAAGCAGCCCTGAATATCTGTTCACAACTATATGACAGTTATTATTATGTAAATGAAAACATACTACAGAGATTTTAGCAGTGATACACTGTGTTTATAAAAATAATGCATTCACTTGTATTATTTTCTTGTAAACCATTCTACTAGGGATTACATGGATACAAAATAATGTACAGTAATTACTAAACATTAGCAACATCCATCCATCCGTTTTCTATACTGCTTATCCGTTAAGTGTTGCCGTGAAGATGAAGCCAATCCTAGCTCACTTCGGATGAGAGATGGTGCACGTCACCAATCTATCACACAGCTAACACAGAGAGATGAACACTCACATTCACACCTAAGGGCAATTTAGAGTAGCCAGTTGACCTAATCTGCATGTCTAATCTTTTGGCTATGGAAGAAAATCAGAGTGCTCAGAGGAAAGCCATGCAGGCAGATGAAGAATATGCACAGAACGCCACACATGAAGGCCCCAGTCGCATAGTAGGTTTTAACCCAGAACCTCCTTGCTGTGAGATGATAATGCTTAGCACTGCACCAGTGTGCCATCGATATTAGCAACACATAGTCTTAATTGCTTTTGAACATTAGTATAGCAGTTTTATTGCGAAGTATTTCCTTCTTGGATTTACTTCAGAAATTAATTTCAACAATAATAGCAATTATACAGTAATTTGCACCATTTTCCCCATTTAAGTCATTGTATACGTTTCTGAAGAGATTTTAACTCAGTTTACATCATGATGCACCATTCAGTCGATCATTACACAAGGAGAGAAGAAGAACCAAAAATAGGAAAAGATATCTTAGACCTCACGGGGTTAAATTTTGGGGCACTTTAATTTGTCTACTTGAAATTGGTACTGAAAATGTAATCGAAGAGGAATAAAAGGCTGCTACGCAACTACACACGAGGTTTAATGATCATGTAAGAGAAGTGAGAGCCTATAATGCAGCTAATTTAGCCATTTTGTGTAGATATCTGCCAAGTGTCTATATAAATATTGATATTTAAATTTTATTATTGATAGACTGTCTGTTGATACAGAAAGGCATGTTTTGCTAGTTTGCATAAAATTTCTTCAAAAATTTTTGTCTAAGGGGGAATTAATTCCAGATGATTATTCTGTTTTTAATATTGATCAGTTTTGTTTTTTAATGGATAAAAAATCACCAGTGCCGCAAACCAACACATTTGTTTGGAGTGTGAAGGAACTTCAAGCTCTTCTAACAAATATGGTAAAACCTAAACTAAATTAATAAGGAATTACTGTATATCACCACTAGAATTTCATTCTTTTCATTTTTGGTATTAGCATACATCATAAGTATAATACGTACAATGTTCATAATGTGGCTCATCGGTTATCATGTGCTTTGATTCGTCTCCTAGTACGCTGAGTTGATAAATGTCCTTCGACAAACCTGTTTCCATTTCCACACAGTGATCAATATCCCTGATCAGTATTGATTTCCCCATCTGCTGTCCTTTTACTTTCCTCCATCAATTGTTCTTTCCTTAGCTGAGCACTTTATCTTATGCTCAGAGTGGATATGCTGATATCCTGTGTCAAAAACAGGCAGAATTGATGTATTCTGCATGGAGGATTGTGATCCATTCTTCTATAAGTAAAAGGTCTGACATGCACCGCAGGGTTTGCCTTCTATACTGTCAGGATTTGCTTTTGGATATTTGTACACCATTTGGGCTATAATATTTGTCCACATGCTTGTCCATATGCTTTAAATTAATTGTTAAGTTATCAAACACCAAAATCTTAAAAAAAATACAAGTGCCAGAAAAGGTTATTGGGAATGAGGCCATGCGAAAATCACTTGTTGGGTTAATAAAGCTGTTTTTTTTTTGTTTTGTTTTTTTGGTGCCACAGAGAACAAATCCACCATGACTGTAATCATTATATGAAAAGAGCTTATGATGTGGGTGGCACAGTGGTGCAGTGGTTAGCACTGTCACCTTATTGCAAAAAGGCTCCGAGTTCAAACCTCTCAGCTGGCTGGGGTCTGGGGATGTGTTTCTCCTGCAGTGTAGTAACTGTGTGGGTTTCCAAAAGCCATGCCGGTTTCCTCCCACAGCCCAACGACATGCAGGATAAGACAACTGGATATGCTAAATTGCTCATTGAATGTTAGTGTGAAAAGTTAGGCTGTTTGTCTCTGTTTCAGCCCTACGATAGGTTAGCAGCATACCCAGGGTGTACCCCGCCTCTCATCCAAAGTCAGCTGGGATTGGCTCCAACTTTCCTGTGATCCTTAATGGATAAGCAGTATAGATAATGAATGGATGGAAAGTGATTATTCCATTTATTGTGGCAATAATACAATATATGATGAAGAATTCAGGGAATCAAAACTAGTTCTACTGTGACTATAAAGATCCTATATGTCTTTTGGGGCCCAAAACTGTGGGAACAATATCATTGCATTTAAATCCATTGACAGAAAAAAAAAATCAACCTTTATTCCTTTTTTGTCAATTTTGATCTCAACATAATATAAAACTTGCTCTGATTCTGCCCCTTATATCACTGAAATTCGATACAAAGTTCTTCTGAGTGATCCTCTTTATCCTTTATCTTTACGAGAGTGGTCTTTTCCAGGATGACGCCGCCCCCTTTCATGGGACACAGAGGCTCACTGAATAAATGATGGTACTGATATGAATCATCTGCTATGGCCTTCACAGTCGCCAGATCACAACTCAATTGAACCCCTAGTGAAAAACGCCTAGTTAAGATTTTGGTGTGATGAGTTAGACAGTGCTCTCCACCACCATCACACCACCAGCTGAGGATGTAGTCTATCGTTTCGGAGAATGCTCTTTGTTGCTCCCGGACAGTTCCACAGACTGCAGAATCTGTGCCATGGTGTGTTGTAGCTGTTCTGGCAGCTTGTGATCGTAACACTGTCTTTTTAATTTGTCACCCACTTGTACTTAAATGCTTTAAACCTGACCTTGTGATTTATTCTTCCTCAAATAAATAACAAATAAAAAATTCCTCTTCCTCAAAGGCCTTTAAACATTTCTGTAAAGATAATAGAAAATAAATCTGTTTGGTTTTCAATCATTCATGGTCATTGTGACTTCATAATAATTTTCAAGGTTGATTTGGAGCTACAGCGCTGATGCTAGTTTTTAATTCCCAGTACATTCAATTCAATTCAATTTTATTTGTATAGCGCTTTTAACAGCAGACATTGTTACAAAGCAGCTTCACAAAAGTATATAGATTCTGAATATAAACTACACATTTATCTATATATATATCCCTATATATCCCTAATGAGCAAGGAAAACCAAGGAAAAACTCCCTGGGATGACAAAAGGAAGAAACCTTGAGAGGAACCAGACTCAAAAGGGATCCCATCCTCATTTGGGTCACACTGTATAGTGCAATTACAATTAATACACTTTAATACTAGGGTCAGGTTTAAAGTGCAAGAATGTTCATGGTGATTCGAGTCCTGTGCCATTGTAGCAGAACCGCTCATATCAACAGCAGTCCAACGGCATCATCACGGTTTGAGGCAGTTTATATGGTGCCATATTTAACAGGAGAAAGTGGTTTCCAAGTTATGACTCCAAACAGGAGTAGGACACCGGGATGGGTCAGGCAGGCCCGGAAAGCAGAAGGGGTCAAGATCACTGGATTCTCAGGAGTATCATGTGCAGCTCGACAGACAGACAGAGCGACAGAGAGGGAGAGAGAAGAGAAAAAGCAGATTGTTAGGTATGGTCATGGTCACCTAACGGTATGGAACAGAGTATATCGTATGCTGAGTGCAAACCCACTTAGTAGTATAGATAGTACATGAATATTATTTTATTTTATGCTTTTATTATATTTTATTTTTTTCTCCTTGAATCCATCCAAAATAATAACACTGTGTAAAGAACCTAAGTAATATAATGCGAATAATGGTTATGTACACTAGATGGCATTCTTGGGTAGCGTTAATGATTGCACTCTTCACACATTACCTGCTCTGTGGTTTTGCAGTTGACTCATCATAGTTGCAGCTCTCACCACAAAGTTTCTTTTTATGTGTTCAGACATAAATATTCTGTAGTTTGACACCAGAATCACATTGCAAACCTAAACCTAAACATAACAAGATTCATGCTGATCCCACAACTTCATGTTCATATCCACCAATCACGAATAACTTTCTTCAGTCACATCATCTGTATAACAACAGAGGTTTTTCTTTTTTTTTTTTATTCTTTTTATCAAGAGACATTTGGTCAAATAAAAGTGATTTTAGAAAGTTATACAATATAAACATGATGCAGATACAAGTTCACAGCAAAATTTGCAATTTACATGAAATATTTCCAGCTGAAAAAAAAGCTCAGTTCTTACTTTTATCAGAAAACTGAACATCTTTTCAGCCATTTATTTAATTGCAGGTTTCAGCGAACTGCTTTTAAGTTGTTCTGCAATCATTCATTGCTATTGTGATATCAAAAAAAGTTATAGAACGGTATAAAAATGAACACTTGATCTGTCTGTCATGATAAATCTGAAGTACATGGCTCGACAAGAGCATGACAACAGTATCCTATATTTACAGGAAGTCACTGTAATTTCATATTTCAGTACATTTCATCATTGAGCAATTGTTATTTTTACAACCGATCATAATATCGAACATCAAAAACACAATGTCATAATGTAAAAAGGTCAAAATAAAAATAGGAAAAGTCTCTAGCATCATAAGCCACACTTCAATATAATATTAACTGAAATTATGAAAATACTAAACTCATTAATGGCAGTTAATTAACCCTTTAAAATGTTTGCTTTTTATGTAACCAGGGACCACTGAGACAACTGTGCAAGTAACTCTTATAAATGCAAACTTTGACACAGGAGCAATCATACTGAAACAACAACAAATGGCTTAAAATCTGTTAATGAGATTTATTGCAAAAGTTTTAGAGTTGTAGTTTTTATAAATCATTCCATGATGATGGAGAACTTTGAACAAAAGCCACAAGAAGTGGATAAGATACAGATGTGGAATTGCCACAAATACAAATATATCATTAGAAATTGAGGTCAAGGAGTCATTTGATAGCAATCATAGTGATGACTACAGCTTTGGCATTTGTTATGAACATTAAATCAGAATCCGGTGGGTGTGTGTATGTATTGTATGTGCGTGTGTGTGAATGCTCAAAGCTACATTTGAAGCACACGTACAAAATGTCACAATAATCTAAACTTGGTTTTTTTATATGTTTGTCAAAACAAGTAATTATTCTGTTGTATATGTATTCTGTATACCCATTACTATGAGGTCTACAAATTAGCTATATATTAATATTTATGCTTTAATAATGATGAGTTAATACATGTACCACTCCTTATCAAAATAATGGTGTGTACACAATACCAGCCTCTGAATCATATGATCCAAATGAAACCAGGTTATTCTTGTGATGTTATAAAAATGGGTATGATGATCTTGCGAACTTGTGCGTGGAGGTGATTTGAAAAGACTATTACAAATAGTATGTTTTATAGCACTGGTGAAAAGGATAACTTTTATATTTAATTTTTATTAATAATATATCGTGAATAAGGGTTAGTTTGGGATCGGGCGTGCTTTATCCTGGACAAAAGTGGATTGCACTGGATGCAGAAGACTGAGTGCAAGGCAAGAAAATTTAATCTCATTCACACTTATGGGCAATTTAGTATGTAGTATGTATAATATTAATACATAATTAATATAATATTAATAATATTAATATGATATAATTTACCTGTATGTAGGAGAAAACCAGAGAATCCCGAGATAACCTATGTGAACATGGGGAGAACATGTAAACCTCTGCACAGACTGGGCCGGGGACTCCGGAGTTATGAGGCGCTAATGCTACCTATTATGATGAAAACATTAGTTTTTGGTTGTTGGTTGTTGTTTTTTTTTTTGTAATTTAAAACTGTATTATTTTCCATCATGGTACAAAACCACTCATATGGCCCAAGATGTGGAAAAACAAGCTAGATAGTGGAATGGCACATCACTGAATACACAAGTATTCCTAGCTAAAGAGAAATAATATTGTACACACTAAACATACAGGATTTATTGGTAAATAAATAATACAATGTTGTCTTGCATTCAAGCTTCTAATAAGAAGCCAAACGAACCATGAAGTAATCACAAATTCCCAAGGCTCTTAACCCCTATTCTGGCCAATAGAACCTCACATGATGCTGTTTCTCTCATTAGCAATATCCAGTGTCTCCGCAGCCTATAATTTTAGTGGCTCAGACGATCCCAACCATCAAAACTGCACTTTTTATTGCATTTGGCATTTCTGCTAAACAGCACAGGGACACCGACAAGATCTGTCACACCCATGTCTCCAAAAATTCCAGCACTTCGTGTCAAAATGCTTTGACCACAGGGCATTCGATTAGTTAATTAATATAATTGTAAAACTTATATAAAAAGGTGTTAACACTATTACTCAAAGTTTTGAAGAATTTGTGTACAGATGAACTTTGCATGATCAAGTGTAAGTGCCTGAGTGCCTGAGTGTGTCATCAGTAAAGCAAGGTGTAATCTGTGTGTATGTGTGTCCTGGGTTAGTGGTATTAGACCCTGCCCTCAGTGCTTTATCACTCACTGACGTGTTGGAAGGCGCTCTGCGGCGGGAGGTGCTCATCTCTCTCGCCTCAAGAGGTCATTCTACCTACAGTTTGCCACTTGTTGCCGAAAGCTTCTCGTCCTGCCGGCTCTAATCCGATATACTGTATGTATATATAGAAAGAGAGTTATTCTCCCCCCCCCCTCCCCAAACACCAAATTTCCTCGCGCTCGCAGCAGCTCGATGTTGAAGCAGGACTACAGAGACGTCTGACTTGCAGCTGAAGAGCGACAGTTCTGAGCCAATTCGTTGCCTTTGACGGGGGAAGAAGCATGGTTGATAACACGAGCATAGCAACTAAATCTGCCTTGGTAAGCATCCGATGTGCTCTTTTATTTCAAACAAACAAACAAACAAACAACCTAATCGTATGATTTGCGCGTGCGATATCTTTTGCGTTGTATATGGTATCAGACTTTGTTGTCAGATTGTTCAGTAGTCTGATAGATTACAGTCACGTTGCTCGGAAGTCTACAGTAATGTATAGACCATTGGGAGAGCTTGAAGAATTAGTTTTGATAGTGTTTTTCATGTTTGATCTTTCTTACAGGGATCTGTTTACTCGCAAGAATTTGCCCCTGCACGCATACAAACATAAGTCCACAACTTTTTGTGCGTAATTGGCGCCTGTTTTGCCTATAAAGAGACTTGTTTGGGATGGTCCTACCTTTGTTTACATACAAATTTCCACAACAAATAGGCCACCATTTTAATTAGTTTTAATAATCACATTGCCTAAGTAGCTTCCACGAGCGCGCCAGTGCTAACTTCGAGGTTTGCGCGTGCATTTAGGGACGTATCTATAAATTTGTAGTGTTATGGCTCAGACCTGACGTTTTTTTTGCGTTATCCGTGTTTTGTGCAGCAAGCCGCCTTTTCGTCTGCAACCCCGCTGCCGCTGCTGGTGGCGGCTCCCGGTGCACACGGCCACAGCTCGGGCGCGCACTCGCATCAACCCCTCGGCGGCGCGGGCATGAAGCTCGAGGCTGTCATGGAGAACCTGCAGAGGCAGCAGGCGGCCCGATTGGCGCTCGAGGAGAAGCTGCGAAGCCAAGCCGAGAAGGACAAGGACATCAGGGCTGTTTTAGAGCAACAGCAGCAGCAACAAGAGCTCGCTTTCCGCCACTATCAGGCGTCGGTGCGGGGAGCTCTGGCGGCGCACAGGATGGCGGCTGCACCGCGCGCCACCGACGACTCGGACGCGGACGACGAGCGCACCGCCCTGGACGACGACGAGGACGAGAGAGACATGGAGGAAGAAGACAGCGCGAATGACGGCGACGACTTCGGAGGACCTCTGGTGCAGTACGCGCCTCGCCACGCCGCGCGCTCCGGGGAAACCGAGTCACCGAAAAGCGCGCATGCGCCCTCCACAATTCAGGCTCCGTTCACGGTGGCCCGACAGCCCGAGTCTCCGCACGCGCAGCCCCAACACCACGAGTGGACATACGAGGAGCAGTTTAAACAGGTAAGACAGCACGAGCAGTGGCATAGCAAGTGGAAGAAA
This sequence comes from Notoglanidium macrostoma, assembly GCA_030068235.1. NCBI lineage: Eukaryota > Metazoa > Chordata > Actinopteri > Siluriformes > Auchenoglanididae > Notoglanidium > Notoglanidium macrostoma. The sequence goes on from JAQQZR010000014.1 coordinate 11,237,662, forward strand.
ACAAATGCACCAGTTATGCATTTAAAGTGTTGGACACACCACAACGCTATAAAAGTGTGAGTTCAATCAGCACTGTATCAATACTGTAAATACGAGTGCCATTTGTTTTGATCCAGTATTGGGGAATTATACTGGGAGGTTGCTTTGCTTCCTGCATCTTTATTTCACATTTCGGAAAACCTTTCATGGAGAAGTGATAAAGCGATTGCAATCAACCCCTTACTGCGTTCCCTCATCAAAAACATTAGCATTTTACAGTATGTTACATTCTGTACAAAAAGTTTCATTGTATTTAACCTCTGTTAATGATTAGGCCCTTTCTGCTGATAATTATTCTGTAAATGATAAGATACTGATAAGGGGTGGTATTTACATACATGTAGTTGAATATGTGTACTACTAACCTCACAGAGTTATGCCATGGAATCATGCTGGTGTAGTGTTCATCTAATCTTCCCCAGAAGATAGCTCAAGTGTGTTCCCTGAGGATAATTTAGATTGATACAACAAGGGCCAAGCTCTTAAGCTAACTCAGATCTATATGGGCCTGGATGGACTTTTCATTCTTTATTTATGATAGATCATCCTCAGCCGGGCCTAAATGAGAAATGTACATTAGGGGCTGCATTAGCGTATGCACCAGTGTAATTTAAGCATAGAAATGAAATTCAAATAAGAGTATTAGCCTTAATTGAGGGTCATATAATGGAACGCGAGGCTATAGGATCCTTTCTCTTCTTCTTCTACTTCACATGTGAAAGCAGCTCTTCATGGAAAACTGATGGTGTGAGCTACGGCATGAAGTATTTTATTACACTGAGAAATATATTAAAACATATTAAAATATATGACACACAACGCAAGGTTTAACCGTTGAATTTGACATGACGGTTTGAAATGTTTGAAAATATTCAAATAGCAAGCATTTTATCAAACATCTTGATCATAGTTTTCAAATGCGGTAACTTTAAATACACGGCACAGCCTCTCCTAACACGTAATTCATTTCACAGAAGTTTAACAGATGCAATTTGTGATAAGGTTTGGGATATTGTCACAAATCAGAAACAATAAAAGGATGCCTGTGGCATTTGGCAGACTCAGTGGAGCCAGTATACTGCCTGTTTTTGACATTGCACAAGAAAACCAAATTTAAAGGCAATAAATGACACTCTGAAATAAGAACAAGATGTGGCTTTAAGGCAAGGGGGCATTTCATTGCACACAGTAACCACGTTTCTTATCTTTGCATTTATGACAGGGAGTAAAGGCAGCTTGTCTGTTTTGCTTAACTAGATTAAGCACTGTTTGACTCTTGAGAAGGAAAAACAACACTTCTAAACAACATACGTCTTATTAATCATGAATTATTAATTTTTTTTGCATACATTAATTCTTAATTAATAATAAATAATTAATGACTAATTGATTTCTTGTGTTTAGTAGTACATATGTTGGATACACTTCTATGGCTTTTATGTTTTTTATGGTTTGACTTTAGTATATAAGACAGTCCTTAAGTATATCCTCAGATCATGGGAGAATGAAAGGGCAAGGCACACAGTGAGAAAAAAAGCTGCAAAAGTAAAAGTGGAAGTGCCTGCCATATCGTAATCTGTTTTTTTTGTTTGTTTGGTTTTTTATTTTGTTGTTGTTGTTGTTGTTGTTTTAAAAAGGGTGAGGCGAGTAAAGAAAAAAGAGCTGAGAAGCTGTGTGGAGGTTTTGGCAGGAAAACTAGAGTTGGTGACATTCCAGTCTGGCTCTTGACCAAAAATGCTGGAATCTCCATCTCGTGCAGGGTGCGTGTGAGTCGGCTAGAGGCCAAGCCATTACGAAACAAGATCAAACTGCATACTTGCCAGCCATACAAATATGCACGTGCGTGTGCGTGTGTGTGTGTGTGCGCCCACAAAAAGGACACATTTACTCACCCGAATGGCTCTCATAAGCCTTTAAGTCCAGTTTCATGATTATTTCATTTGTTTGGCTTTGTATTTATATATTTATATTCAAAAGGCATTGTGAGTACCTGGCAAAAAAATTGAAAACTGGTAAGCATTATGTTTTTTCAATATGGTGTAATTAGTTATGTCCTCTCTTAGCTTTGTGACAAAGGTTAATCTGTCAACCTTTAAATCCTGTTATAATCATTCTGCACATAACAAGTGCTCCAGTAAAACAGAATATGCATCTTCCCCTCCATGAACAGGAAATTATTTGATTGTTAGGTTTAAGCTGACCTTTTGCATTCAGGGCTCAGGGTAGATCTCTCCACTGTCCTTGTTGTCCTGATGCCATGTTTTGCAAACACTAAAAACTCACAGAATGGCTTTTTTTCCCATAACAAGGCTTTAGAGGGGGCTGGGAATTGATGAAGGGGTGATGGGAAGTCAGCATCGGTGTATGATTTCACTACAGAAGCCTGCGGAGGGGTTTGTGTTTCCCTCTTTTGTTTGCTTTGGCAGATCTGGGCTAATGGCTGGCTTCCTAACTCTGAAAGAGTTAACTCTAAAGTCTAGGTAGCATTTGCTTTAAGTGTAATGCACTTTTATGCATATCTTTACGGCTAGAGTTGTCGTAGCGTGAAAAAAATTTGCACAAGCTGATTTTTTATTAGCGTCTTATAAAATGATCTAAACAATCAGCCTGAAGATTCCCAAAACATCTGCTGTAGCTTTCAATGAACACCTTTCTGAGATGTGAAACAGATTAGTCAGTATAAAAGCAGCTGTCAGTGATCTAATTCACACTCTGAGGAACTGAAGGTAGTAGCTAAACATTTCTTGGACAAAAAAAAGGGAAATGAGGCAATTGTGAAATCACTGAAAGGAAGGAGAAGTTCCTTCTTAGGCAGGAAGCCTAAATAGACTTTGTGATTAAACAAACATTGATAACACGCAGGGGTTTCATAATACCTATTCTTTATTTTGCAGTACAAAGAAAAAAGGGGAAAAAATGTACCCGTTTGCACACACATTTGTACACACCAGCGGTTGATCGGTAGAAGAAGGAAGCTGGCTAGACCAGTCATAACGCCTGATCCTCTGTGTTATGATATTTTTAAATAACCAGTCCAAGTATCAAAGGGTTTGAACCCATTAATGTTTGGCTATTTTTGACGTACACATACATGCACCGATACATATTACTGAAACTCACAAGAAAAAGAGTCCACTCCAACCCCTTCTGTTAGATTGTGGAGCTTTGGCCGTGCCATAGAGTCCAAAAAGTCATTAAGCTGCACAGCATGTGACATGAACCATATGCATGGAACAAAAGCCTTTATATGACAAGGAGTTGTTTTTTTTTACCCAGAAGCAGTAGTGCTAATGTCCTGTGGCGTGTCAGTCGTCCTTCCTGACTGTAAGCAGTGGTCATCGTGGAAAAATTGAACAGCATTCCTGTCATTTTAGGAAAAATGGCGGCAAGCTTGTAATGAAACAAAAGTCATATTATCTGCACTCAAGAGTACATTTGAGGCAGCTTTTTTGAACACTGGACTCAGATCAGCAGCTCATCGATAAACACCCCCAAAAAATCTTGGTTGTTGCTGGGTGACTGGCCTCTCGTCAGAGGACTTGGTTCTAAAGCTGTGTTTGTCAAAGCCCAGGTCTTCATTCAAGCTCTGTCAGTGAAAGTATGCATGGAACTTTTTCACCATAACTCAAGCAAGGAGTGCCAATAAAACGCCTTTGGGGACACAATGTGCCATTGAAGCGCTTGTGTTTTGTCAGCAAAGGGCTCCTTATTCATTAAAAGCACAGACTGACTGGCTTGTTTGAACAGCCTTCCTCTATGTGAGTGCTAGATTTTATTTGTGCTAGCCCAGTATTGCTGAAACTGCCTGAAGTCACAGGGCCGGCCTGGTCCGTTTATGTAATAGCTGTTTGTGATTTTAGAATCTGGCTTACATTTGAAAGTTGCAGTTTAGCTAAGCATGATTTTATTTTTACATCCAGTGTTAGTTTGGCATTTTTTTTTAGTCTTTTCTATTTAATTGAATTGGTGATTGTTAGTTTTAGTTGGGTTTTTACAAAAAAAAATCTACAATGTAAAATGTATTTTTTCATTGTAATTTTTCCTCAGTGACTAAAACGACTTTATTCTGTTGACTTGTCAGTGTTTTTCAATTTTCCAAAGAACAAATGTATTAGCTTCTAATTAAAAAAAACTCCCGGACCCTTTCTCCATCTTTAATATTCAATGACAGGAAAAAGGCTCTGTGTCAGCTAAAACATGCAGACATACATTCACGTTTGTGTTTCTAACATTCACCAACTCCTTCATAGGGAAGTGGGCGCATTTACTTAATGTTACTCCTTTTACTTTTGTATTCATACTTATTATGTTCCATTCATCTGACACAAGTAAATAAATGTACCAGCTTGACTGAGTTTGGTGTGTAACTAGCTAACATTGCGGTACGCTAACATTAGGCTACTACAAAAGAATTCTGCAGGGATAAAGCATTTTATCATGTAAAAAATACGGCCAGGAATTTTACTAAACAAGTTAGGAATATGAAAGTATGTTTATGAATTGCTAATGCTATTATAGCTGTAGTATAGCCAGCATAGCTAAGCTGTACTATCATTATCACTTAATTTTTTATTAGATTTTTATTGCTTATTTTGTTGATTATTGTTGTTGAGGAAAAAAAAAATCACTATGCTTCATCATAGATTTTGAGCACTGGGCTAAAAAGAATTTTCCATTTCGTTATGTTTTTGATTGAAGATTTTAGTTTACACCAACAAACTTAACTCCAACTCAGACGACTTCTTCAACTTCTTGGACACTGATCTATATGATTGAATCCACAAATCTTCAATACCGTCTTCATTACCATTGCTTCAGAAAATGTCTGCATAATCCGAAGACTTCTATTATGTTGAGTCTTTACTGAACGCTTTACTGCCATTCCCTGGTCAAGTTAATGGTCTGGAGAGCTTTTTTAACACATGTCCAGATCCCTACTGATCATTCTGAGAGTGAGGTGTGATATTGAGCCGTGAGAAGGCCACATGGCATCGTTACCCAAAGTTTAACAGCAGCTACAAGGTTTCCTCTGACCTGGAGTCAAGGGATTACAAAGCTGTTGCTTTGAATTGAGGGTTGTGGAGCTTGATTGCGTGTTGGTCCTGAAAGCATGTCATTAGGCACGCAACTATTTAAAGTTAGGGGTATTTTGGCCGCCAGCAGTCAAAGTAATACACAAATGCAGTGGGAGGTCAGGTGATACATTGCTTTGACTTTAGTAGGCAAATGAATGTCTTTTACATAAAGTCAGCGTGCTATGGACATTATGGGTTAGACTTGGCTGGTCTTGAAAGTTAGCATGCTTGGTTGTCTGATAGTGTGCAAACATCAGATTTGGAGGCACATACACATCAGGTCCAACAACTTAACAGTCTGCTTCGAAATGCATGAGACGTAGTTGCCAGATTGCACATCAGTTAACCTTTGATTGTATTTACTTGGCTTGATAATGGCAAAATTACAGCCCAACAATTTTGAACCATGCAACACCCCTGAGGAAGGTTTTATGTCGTCGTTAGTATACATACTATTATTGTCTCACCCGTACTGTCTGCTAATGCCATGTATTTATGATGGCTGAAGTATGTGGCGTTCAAATGCACATACAATAAAATGTGCACAAACAACACGTTAGATTTTATTCCACACCTGTCTCTGTAAACTACTGCAGTGGAAGCTCTCTGATCATCCCAGCATTACTATTCAGGATGATAATCAGTATCTGAATTTGCATGCGAACGTCTGTAAATCCCTATAGATCTTCCTTTGTTAGGGTTAGTAATACCAAGAATGGCCTTATTATTGCTTTTCAAACAGTCTGATACAATCCAAAACTATTCATGTTGAATGTGAGTGCGACTTTCCAATTAGATAACAAGTAAAAGTAGGAGGTATAATTGGACGGTGATATCTGATCCATACAAACAGCTACCCTTTTGCTATTAGTGGTAGTATACTAAATAAGCAAAGGATTGAAAGAAAATCTGACAGATTTTTCATAAAATCAGTCATTCTGGTCTTGTAAACATCAGTACGCTACCTGACTTTAAATTAAACTTCTTGATTTCCACATGATATAAATATAAACATTCCTATGCCTACAGTAGAGATACAGGAGGGAGCTCAGGTCGCATGTCATCAGTCTCGCTCCATATGGCCCTGCATGTCAGCGTTAATTACAGGAAGGACTGGTAACATAAGATAGGCAGGAATCAAGCATGGAGTATCTAGGCTGAGGAGCAGCATCAGATATTCACATCTCCAGGATTAGCTTCCTCAACCACCCCCACACAAACACACACCAATTTATTGAGTTACAGCAGCCTGATTGGTTTGCGTGGGCCATAGGCACCAGAGAAACATCGACAGTGGGAGGGTGGAACGTAGGGGGAAAGGGTTCACGTTGACCATAATTAGCAAATATTTGTTCTCAGTTGGCAAATTCTTAATCTTAATTCACAGCCACTAAAACTCGAACATACTGGATGTATATTTTATGCAAATCCAGCTCTTAAGCAGCTTGTATTATTGATAAATTAGGAACACACGCTCAGTGGAGGGTCTGTGACAGACTAAAATCTTAAAGTAATCCATAACCGGTTCTCAAAAGCGTCCACCTTTGCACATGTCCATGCTCTTGTTAGCAAAACAAACTGGTGAAGCCATTATATGTCACGGTGAAAGGCTGGTCTGTAATAATACAAGCAAAATCTATACCAGGTACTATTATTTACTTTTGGATTTTGCTAATCTACGTTTGTGACCCGATCCAGCAAAATTAGTCAATGGGACCCTTGTTTTTGTTTAAATCACACAGACACATTTGTCTTACAATCTTTGTGAAGACCTTCTGTTGACATAATTATTAATGCAATACTTACACTTAACACTAACGCTAACCTCAGAGAGTTTTCCATGTGAGGACCGGCCAAACATCCCCACAACGGTCACTGTGACTCATTTCGCTGAATCGGGTCAGATTTCACCAAAACACACACAGTCAACTGAATAGAAGGCATCTGACTGGTCTGAATCGTGTTTTCACAGCCTGCATCATCCAAGGCATGAATGTAGTGAAATGTCGTGAAATCGATTGTGAATTGTGTGGATTTTAACCTTGAATGCAAATCTACCAGAGCATTGACTGCAGTGCAGAGGGGCCGTCCGGTGTAACATAAGTGAATTACCTCACTGCTAATGTCACTAACAGAGGAGGTCTGTTTGTTTTGATGATTGAGTGGCCTGCTAATTCAGTTTAGCAACTGATCCCTTTGCACTGGAGGAGAGCGAGATGGAAAAAAAGGAGCTGAGGGAAAGAGTAAAAAGGAAAGCGACAGTCATACTTTTTGCATCAGAATGCATTTTTATACCCACTATTATGTGGTTCCTTTTCACATGCTCTTTAATGGACTTTCAGTGATGTTACACAGAAATAATTGTATAGATTATATGTGATGCTCAGATGTGGATGCTCTGTGAGTGAACATCACCTGCTGTGATTTCAACTATGCCCTTGACATGTGTTCAGTCAGGAAAAGACAGCCAGCCTGGGAGCGAGGCCGGTAATTCAAGTGTTCCTTTCCGTGGTGGTGGTGGTGGTGGCTCCTCGTCTCTGATTCAGGAGGTTAGTAAAATCCCCCGTCACGCTCCCCGTTTCTGTCACTTGAGTCTCACTCACACCCCACCCCCCTGCTTTACAATGACAAACGTTTTACTAGTCTAACTAGTTGTAGCCATCTAACATAGTGACTGTCAAGAGAACTAACAACAGTGTTCCTCACTCTTATCCTGCTCAAATCCTGAAAATACAGCATATAGGATAAAAGGTACAAAATGATAGAGTATCTATACTGTATATCATTTTGTACCATTTACACTATATTCTAATAAATAAATAACCAGACAGTTCATATTTAATATCTGCATGATGATATTGTTAAAGCTGTTGTAACAAAAAATGATGTATAATATTCTGCCGATAGCATATATTTAATTCAAAGTCCATTGTTACAAAGACAAATCATCGTCGAGAGACCATCCAAATCCAGGATCCGGAATTACTGCAGCTCATCTGCCTCAAGCATGTCTTACTTTTTTAGTTCTCAGCCCGCATGAAGGTGAGAGGGCCCGCTTTGTTTTTAATGGTCTCCGATGAATTCAGGGGTCAATTAGAGTCTGGATTCCACAGCCATGTGATACCACTCCCCCTACCTTGACAAAAGAATTCTCAATCCCAGTCTCCACTTTTGTCCTGCAGGCAATTGCCAGGCAAAGTCGTATCTCGTTTCAGTTCTTAGAACATTCTCTTGCCATGGAACTAATTGACTTTTGTTTAGCTCAAAACGGGGGTACACTAACACCCACGTGCTAAAAGAGTTGTGCATCAGGGGCAGTTCCCAGCAGAGAAACAGGCCACGGTTAATAGGCTATACTGGAAGCTGGACGCTGTTTGTTTAACAGATTTTCACCCCTGCGCCCCATTCATTTCCAGCAGCTGTACAAATGATTTATCAGGCCTGATAGGAACAATGAAGAATTTTTTGAATGAAAACTAAAGTTACCTTCTGATGAATGAAAATGTCGAATTATTGACACACTTGAATAACAGCACTGAGAAGTAACAGAGTCAGAAGTATAGCTTTGACACACGCTATACTATCACTTCAACAAGATTTTACTCCTGAAATATTACTATTGTTTGCGTCAAGACAGTATGACCAGATAAACATTTTTAATTGAAATAACATCCCAACATTTTTTCTTTTATATGATTTTAGATTATATATTTTAATAGAAATCCATCTTGAAGCTACATTAATTGGCTATTTTATTAAGTACATCTACCCTTGTGACTGGAATAGTCTCCAGACCCACCACAACCCTGACCAGGTTAAATCACTTACTGATGAATAAATTAATCTACCATATAGGTCACATTTTATGACCGTCACTATGCTGTTGCTACAAACAATTTATCAACACAACTGTAGCACTTCTATCACTGGAATCCATAGAAACAATATTGCATGGCAGCTGGGCCAAAGTCAGTAATTGCACATCCACAAATGTAACATATATGGTAGATTTGTTTGATACAATACCATTACCTGTAGCTGTACCTAATAAACCTTATAAAGTAGTCACTGAATGCTAAAAGCTGTAATGTTCAATTCTGGCAGGTAGCTATTAAAATAAACAGCTAAAGATTCCACCCACTTAAATTAAACTATACACCTCACCTGATTTAATTAAAGATAATTGTAATAGTAATGATTCTACATGTAAATGGTTGGTTAGCTAATGATTAAACGCCTCTTACGTGATGCCTTCAACCTTTGCAATGAATGTTTCTCTGATTTAAAATAACTTATATACTTAGCTAGTCGCCTATTAGCACGATCCTGTGACCTAATGATAGCACACACTTGGATTAATTGGGTTAGAGCCCATATCCGTGGACATCTTAAAAGATGGTAAAAGAGTCACTTCTGGTTGCCACCAACCTCGAATATGTTCAAGGAAGCAATTAGTAAATTTAGATCGAAGTCCACACGAAATCAATACAAACCAGATACAGCTCCTAATCTGGTACATCCTCAGCTAGTCAAGCCATGGCAGTTCTCCGCTTTATTTTTGTCCATCTGTCTGCCTAATAGCAAAATACATTGGAGAAAAAAGTAACAAGGTCTGTCTGTTGTTCTGTAAATGACTTCTGTTCCAATTAAAAGAAGTCTGCAAGAATTTGACTAACTGGCCAGGATAAATATTTTAGACATTTCAGTTAAGCCTGATTAACTATGCTTCTAAAAAGCAGCCAGTCCTAACCACAGAGGAAATCTCCTAGAATGAGGCCTAATGATGTTAAATAGAATTTTGACAAGGTAATGGATTTGTTTTCCTTCCCCAATTCCACGCTTAAACCCTCAGTGCCTGTGACAAACCTTTAGCAGGAAAAGGATTACAAGGGAGATGAAAGATCAATATTGGCCCTTTTTTGGAAAGGGGATAAAAACAGAAAAATCCAATGGAGCGCTATATAGTTTGAGAGCAAGTCAGCACTTCCTCGCAGGATTGGGGTTGTTCATGGCAGAGGAGCATAAGGCTAGTTCACTCGAGCTGGCCCCTCTTTAGGGGGTGATCGCAGACCAATAAAACTTTATAACAGATAGCAGAGAGGAAGTCATTTGTAGAGGAACCCCACTGAACAATTAAGAGCCCTGGTACTTTTAGGCATGGGCAAGAATGTATATTTTTATTTGGCCTGAGGTGAGACTTGGTCACATTATTGGTTTGATTAAAGGACGGGTGTAAATATGTGTCAGACAGCTGAACAATTTTACACAACTGCAGCTAACACTAGTGGGGGGAAAAAGGATGCTCCTGCACCTTTAAGATGGCAGAGTAACATGATCCTTTTTAATCAGCATTTGCTTCTGTGAAATCTAACATGGGCTTGCTGACACTTTGTTTCTGTTTAGCATTAGCAGAATCTGATGCCCTTTGACCTACTTGAAGCCCCTTCCCCCACTTCCACTTCGCCATAAAACAGCGTTCGCAGCTCATAGATTCCATACTAGGTCAGAGATCATTAAAAAGATCAAAGGGGGAGGATTGGGGGTGTGGGGGTGTGGAAGGGGGCAAAAAAAAAAGGATCACTGGTGGTGCACGCAAGTCATTGGTTAAGTGAAGGGAATCTGCAATGATGGTATGAGTTGTGATATTTTTTTAAAAAGAGATGTTAGCATTTTGAACATGTTTAGCGCTGTGGCTGGGCGAGGCGCACTGTTAATGATGTTTATAATTTGAGCTACCCGTATTTCCGTTCGGCTACAGTGTGCATACTAGCCATCAGCTGTATGGTTTGACTGTTGAAATGTTGTTGTGCTCTCAGATAACCTGCACTCATGTTCCCGTCTTTAATTATTCAACTCCGGAGCCATAAAACTCTTATTTAAGGAGTTGCTCAGCCAAATGTATATAGGACAATACAATTTGATTCATAAAAGGATTGAAATATGTTAGTTCAGTGCATGTACATTACATTTCAGAGTGATCATGTGCTTTTGTGCTTACGTAGAACATAACATTCATAATATATACCCACACATGTATTACTCAATCCATAAATAATAGATGTATCCTACAGATAGTGTGATCTAAAGATCGAAAGGTCAACGCGTAATGCCTTATATGGTTTCCCCGTCCACACATTACACTAACGAACTTCGCTGCTTTATTGCAGAACAGCACTTTCAATGAATAGGTGTTACATGTGCCGTGAAAGGGAAACCATGTACTTAAGTGAATTAAGCTTCTCCTTTTTGGTTAAACAAGATATGCTAGGTCTAAAGCTGTGATAACACTGGCTTTTAGCGCTGATACAAGATTCGGAAAACAACGATCATTTGTTTTTTGAAGTTTTTCTGTTACAGCGCTCCAAAACCAGTCATGTTTATATAACACCTGATTTTTAATGCACAGGAGTCTGTTCAGTGTTTTAACCAATAACAAGGGGAAGTGTCTTCATATGGGTGTGGGCCCTGAGTGGATTAGATGACAATCACAGGGTTCTTCTTTTTTTTTGATGGAACGTGAATAGAGGCCCTGGTGGAGGTATACTTTGCCATGATATCTTCACCATCTGCTTACACAATACTGGTCAGACCCGTCCTCCTGCAGGAAGGAAATGGCACCCCCCCCCTTTCCATCCCACCACCACCCCCCTTCCCCAGCTGATGATGTGGCAGTCCGAGTCATAAATTTAATAGCCTGCACTCCCTGTCTTTTTCCTCGCCACTCCTTCCTCATTGCCTCATCCCTTATTCACCCCCTTCCCAGGATTGCTGACCTTCTTCCTTCAATTATTTGGCGTCCTGATTTTTTTTTCGTCCCACCAATTTGGGTATTGCAGCAGAAAGTGGGCACAAGGGACACATTTGTGGAGTCCCCAATATTTATGTTATGATATGTAGATTTTTTCCTCCTTGTCGGATTGTTTTTGTGTTCGGCTACACAAGGAGAGAATTGATGAGATGGATCCACTGATTTCCTGTCGTTTAATGCCTTGTCGCCATGTGCCTGCTGATTTATGGGTCGATTTATAATCATCTATTACATAAATTAGGTTATCATAATGAAGTTAGAACTCGTGTAGTGGTGGTGGGGGGCCATTATAGGAGAAATGGCTGTGTGTGTGTGTGTGTGTGTGTGTGTGTGTTTAGAAAACTAGATTGCTATCTACATTGAATTTCAGATACCTAAAAAGGCATTATTTGTAATAATGCAAATATGCACACACATGCTCAAACACAACATATGTTATATGGACAAAAGCTGTTTACTATAGTTACTGGAAAAGAGCAGCTGTAGACACTGAGACAGAAGTGGTGTTGAAACCAAACAAACTGGTTATGAGAGGACAGATGAGAGAACGTCAGAAGAGATAAAGCTATTTCTCCTGTTACTTTCTTCTCCTTAGAAGCTTCTCCGCGCTGTTAATAAAGTTTAAACTTAGCATTTAAGTAATAAGAAACCAAACATTCATGGTAGATATAGATTTGTGTTTTACAATTCCTATTTTTCTGCCACATTGTTATCTTGTTTCAATGTTGCACAATATCATACACATTTTAAAATCATTGCCAATACATTATTTAGTGTTATGTATCCTTTATTGTCTATTGCAGCATCTGTGAGAATGTGCAAACTAAAATTCCATTGTACAATGAAGCTTGTGCATATACTAAAGTTTCATAGATTTAGTTGTTATGAGGATCTGACAAGCTAAGGATTGACATACAGTTGCTATAAATTCAATCTCAAGCCTTTGCACTTGATTGTTCAGATTAGATAATGCGAAATGTCTTTGCGCAATTATATAAACAAGAGAGAACTGCATCAAATGCCCTCTCCTAATAAGTCTGCTCTTACAGGCATGGTAACCATCTCGAGTCCTGCTGTCAAAGGCCATAAAAGGTGACTTCACACAGGAGCCAGATTGTTGATATGTCACAACGGATCCTCCTCTATATATGCACATCCACACACACAGCTTACATTTAACGTCCTGTTTCTCCAGGCAGTCACCATTAAACTTCTTTCAGTAGCCTTACTCCAGACATCTGTGTACAGTACATCTTCTCAGTGACATGGAATGTGACAAACATGGCATTATTCATAAAAAAAAAAAAAAAAATACCTGATTTAATAAATAATTTAAACCGAGATGGATCATCTGAAATCAATGCTTTAAAAATAGACTCAAATCTTTACTATAAGGCCAGCCGATGTTGTCCACAGGATAGACATATATTGCCTATATATTTGAACTAATCAACTGATAGAGGAAATCATTATTGACATATTATAAATTGCAGGTTGAAGCTCTTAGTGAATTGATTGTTATTGGGTTTTTTCCTGTTTTGTTGGGGTTTTTGTTTTTGGGGGGGGTTGTTTTTTTTTTTTTTTTTTTTGACAAAATCGTTCTTCATCTTTTGTCTGCCATTCGGACTGACTGTGTTCATCCCCAAGAGAGCAACTTGAGAGAAAAGAGAAGCTAATGACTAATCCAGTCTCCTCCTGCATTTTCCACATTGTAGCTGTAAATTATGATGAAAACTCAAGACAGCTGATAACCTGCAGATGTGCAGACCTACAGGATCATTATTTGTTGGGGAAAGTGCTAGGAAAGCCACAGTCATCTACAAACCTGGCTGAATTATATTATCAAATAAGGACAGAGTGGAATTCGAAAAGCTGAAGATATTTTGTAAAATATATAATATATTATAAGCATTTTCGTTCACTTGTAGCTTAAGGCATATTTTTTTCCCTAGACAAGACATTACATTCTTCTGCTTAAAACAGGCTGGAGACAAGTTCTGTCAAGTTAAGTGCAAATTTATCAATTAAGCAGATTCGAAAGAAATGTTGGAAAGGCCTATTCAGCACACAGCTCTGTTTGCATAGGCCTCCATACTCGACGAGTTTGTGTTATCCCCCTCCTTTAAAATCCCAGGCTTTTGCCAAGGTCTGCGTCATGCAACACTTTGTTTGACCTCTCCCCCATCGTGTTTGCTCACACTTGTGGCCCTCTGACTTATCTGGCAGCGTTTAGCTGGCCTGGCTCCAGCTGGCTGCTTCCACTGCTGCAGCGTGCAGACGATCTGCTACAGATGCCTGAGAGCAGAGAGCGAGATTTATGCTTTAAAGCAAAAGACAGCTGAGGCTAAAGGAATGAAATAGAGTAGTGTGAGCCAAGTGTTCACCTCATCTTATGTTGATTCAGCATTACAGTCCGTAGCTTATCTTCATTTTTTTCATGGTTTAGTTTCTCTTATGTAATCTTGTCTTGTTAGCAAGCCTTCAGGAAACCTTTGAAGAGCTTCCTGGGAAGATAGGACTGGTTTTTGGTCTCAGGATTGCTCACGTGCTCCTCTTTTGCGTCACCGTGTGTATATTGAGTAGGAGTGTAACGCAATGCTAATATCTGTATCTGTATCAGTTTAGGGATCCAAGTATCCATATCAATATCTGTATCTGTATTTGGATTTAAAACCAAGGTAGGATGGCATAAACTACAGGTTTTTTAATATACCAGTCTGGTCCCAGAAACACTGGGAAAGCACCGGGAAAAAATCTCATTCATGCTGAAATTGTTTTGTTTATTCCTGAGAGCGACGATTTCTAACAAGTTTACTCAAATTCCCCAAATTTAAAACTAACTAATGCAACTAAAGTGGCTTAAGTTAAACAAGTACAATCCTGAACAGAGTGAATCCTGAGCAGTGTACTGTAAATGCACCACACAGCCCTGTGTGTCCATGTTTGTCCTGTGAGATCCATATCTGAACGCTCGCTAACGCCAGCATGAATGTAAAACCTGCCTGTGTGCGCAACTTTTTTTGCTGCGTCCTGCAGGAACCCGTTCGTCTCGAGCAGATGCCCTGTGAACCTTCCTGTCAAGCTTTAAAAAAACAACAGTAAGCCTTGTATTAGTTTCTGTTTAGAGCAAATTTCCTGTTAATTCCAAATAATGTATTCAACCTCTGTTACACCCCTAACGCGGAAACATAAAATAAGCAGAATTATACATGCTAATGTGAAGCGCTATGATGCTGCATTTCCTCCAGCTTAAAGAGGTGCACTGATATGCACCTTAATGTAGGTAACATCTCCATCATTTCTCATCATTCGCTAGCTCTTTCTTCTTCTTTCTCCTCCTCCAGTCTCTGAGAGGCTACTTAGCGCTCAGAGTAGGGGTCCAGCTGACAGATTGAGCCGGCCGGCCTGGGGTCAGGGGGTTAAATTGAACAAATCTGTCCATTGACGTCCTGTCTCCTCCACCTTCCTCTAATGTCATTATTGCCAGGTGTCAGGGGGCCAGCGGGCATGTCGCCAACACTGACAACACAGAACCCTGAGTGGCCACTTACGCAGAAAGGACCTCCCACCATGACAGGCTCCTTTTGTCTCAGGATGTGTCAGCAGAGGTAGCAAAAGAAAACATTGAGTCCTCCTTGTTCATTCTGCCAGATATATTATTTAGGGCATACAGGCATTGCGCTACAAAGTGCTGCACTTGACTGGCAGTATATACGGTTGTTAATTGTCCGTAGACAACTACTAACAGGACACGAACTCAAATTTTATGTTCATGTTTCTTATTTTCTTACAATATTATAATATTTTACATGGTAAGTTACAAGATCCCAGTACTTCCTTGTGCAGGTTTGGAAAGTCGATCCACATCTGAACATTCAGAAGACATTTTGCGGTCAACGTAAAAAAGACACTAAAGTGCCAGATCAATTTTTAAAAGCATCCCCTTATTTTCTGCACTAATGCAGCTTTAATGCATACACTTGTAGAAGAAAAAAGTAAATTCGTCAACCCTTAAGAGTCCTTTATTTGTTTCTCTGTTTAAAGAAAACATGTTTCGGAAAACCGTTCCAAGTTGAACCTCTTTAGGAAGCCAGGAAGGGTTTATGACATTTCATGTTCCGTCTTTGAAACATACTCATTCCCGTTTCTCCCTGTGGATCTAAAATAAAATCTACTTAACCTCACAGCTTTCATACACGTGTCATTTTAAGTCAGCTTTCCGTAATAGAGAAGATATTTTAATATTCTGGTTTCCAGAATTAGACTGATAATATCTTCTTGACTGTATGTAGTGTTTGCCAAGACATGGAAACATTGTAACCTGGGCTAGGCTCGAGTGTCCCACCCTGTTATGGCTCCCACCCTGTTTTAACTCACTGTTATGGAGTTAAAAAGACAGTTTATCATTCTTTCTTGTTTTCGTCTGGCCTCAAGTGTACCCCACCAAAATCTTTGGTTAGCGGTGAGCCAATAAAGTGACTTCTTTGGCCATGGTGGAGCATCTGATAGCAAGAACCCGAGTTGAGTGCTTTGTAAGGCGAGAGGAGGCCTATGATCCCATTTTAGCCATGTATTGTGTTCCAATAAGAAGCAGCCGAATCATGTTTGAACAAGTGTGAAGTAAAGTGCTTGTATAATGTCTTTAAGGCTTTCTGTATGGTGTTCGGGTATGTCTTCTTGTCTGGTTTTGGAACTTGGAAAAGTTTCAATAAAAAGGCTGTGACGTTTATACAAAACCAAGTGGTTCTTTAATGTATCGTATTATTAATGTATATTCTTCTTTATGACAGGCAATGGATTAATACCTAGTAATAATACTTGTTTGTGGATAAATTCTAAAACAGAGATACGGTTTACCATTTTCCACTCCTAAACCATGGGGAATGCATGTTAAGTACAATTTTTGTTATTTGGATGTTAGAATGAGTTCCCATAAGCATGAATTAAATATATTATTTTTCTAAAAAGCTGTACCGAGCATTTCCAAAAAAAAAAACATGCCTAATATCTTCAGACGGTAGGAAATAAGTGCCATGGTCTTAAAGAGTCCAGAAAGAAAGACAACCACTCTGAACTTAGAGACCTTCATTATCATTGCTGGAGCAAGCGTTCACTGAGGAGCAGTCAAGCATGTGGGATGAGTTTAAAGTTTATGCCTGTCTTCCACGCAGCATTTGACTTGTGTGTCAGGGTGTGGCTGTGAGGGGGGATGGTGGAAACTGACCAAACTGCTGGTCTGGATTACAGCTTTGGAACTTTATAACCGTGCACTTCACCATCGCCTCATCCTGTTAGCGCCATTTAATGCCCTCCATTTGGCTGATGATTGTGCGGAGGGTTTCTAGCAGAAACTCCCATCTTGTAAAAGCAGATGTTTAATTTCAATTTATCATTGTTTGACAAACAATTTTGATTGTAAAAAGCACACAGTGAATTAGATCTTGCTTGACATGCCATATTTGAGTACACCGGATGGAAATATTTAGTTCTATGACTGAAAACAAATTAAGAGTTTGGGTAGGTATGAGTTACCACATGAATAATGAAACACATTTGGATTTTGTACTTTGAACGTTTAAGTCATTTTAGTTATACTGTACATCTGCTGTATGGTGCTTGTCACTCTACTCTCGGAAAAAAGGGGTCCTGAACAGTACTTTTCTTAGTGGCTGGGGTGTTACCTTTAAAGCTATAACTTTTGGACTTTTGGTATGTATCATTTACCTAGAAATGCCTATAGTGTA
Source organism: Notoglanidium macrostoma (assembly GCA_030068235.1). NCBI lineage: Eukaryota > Metazoa > Chordata > Actinopteri > Siluriformes > Auchenoglanididae > Notoglanidium > Notoglanidium macrostoma. The sequence continues at coordinate 11,255,328 of JAQQZR010000014.1, forward strand.
CCTTTAAATCATTAAAGGTAATTATGGTCCAATTATGTACATTAAATCTTCGATAAAGTTGCATTTTCAATTCATCTTAGTTATATTATATGTCTATGGTGTTTGTCAGTACAGTCTCAGGAAAAAAAGGGTACTAAACAGTACCTTTCATGGTTGCTGAGGGGTAGTTCCCTCAAGGATACATTTTTAGTACCTTTAATGTGTATCATAGTGTGCCTTTAAAGCTTTACTCTGAAAGGTAATTATGGTCCAATTATATGTGTCTTAAATCTTTTTTTAATGGTACCATATACTACATGTCTCCAGGTGAAAAGACACATATTAAAGATAAGGGTACAACTCCAACAACAAGGAAAGGTATAGTTGAATACACTTTGAGTATATTTTGTTATAAAATTAAATAAACTTTGTAGATATTTTCACCCATACACCCTTGGATACAATTGGTCGGTGAAGTTTTGACAGAGTAGATGTAAATGCATGTTAAAGATTGCTTACTGTATGGTAAAGACTTTTCATTTTATGTCAGAAAGAAATGGAAGGACATTTATGGTTCAAACCTTAAAAACCTTCCACGAGATATTTTTCTCTTTTTTCCTAAAATGGAAATTTATTCAAAGTAGACTATTGTGCTAGATGGCACTAAGGAATTTCCCAGCTAGCACAATTGACCATGTCCCAAGTTGTGAGTTAATGCCATTCACAGTTCTGTGAAGCTGCTGACAGAAGCCTGTTAACTGGTTTCCATCAAGTGCACAGCAGCAGAAGACATTATCTGTGATGTTTCTCTATCCCATTATAAACACACATGTTAAGAGTTTAAGAAAATATAGCACCAAACATCGACCCCTCCAACGTTCAAATATCTACACTGATTATCAAAATAAATATAAAGGAGAGTTGGGTTTAGTTCTACATTGGGGCAGACTGGGCTGGAACACCTTCTAACCTAGTGAGATCAGGTATTAGCTGCATAATGAGAGCTGGTGTGATTCAAAATGTCAAAGTGAATCACTTTTAATTGCCTTCATTGCAGGATAAAGACTAAGCTGACCTTTGGGCGATATATCAATACTCAATTTTCAATTGCTCTGTGCATTTCATTTCACAATGCGGGGGAATAAGATAATATGGTTATTGTTTCTTAACTCTGTACTACAACAACATTTCTGCATTCAAATTGCAATGAAATGACAAATCCAAGGTCATTATCTTCTGCATAAGTCTTGTTGGTGTTACAATTCCATTGACCTGTGGCACACACACACACATTGTGTATCTTTTCCTAGTTTCCTTTCTTAATGTAAATGTTCAAATCAAGGCTTAAATAAACTGTGCATGCCTAGGCTATGAATAAAATGCACAAAATAAAACCTATTTTATTATGTAGAAATGTATAATAGATTAATTCACATCAATTCTAAATCCATTTAGGATTGCTAATATTTCCGTTCTTTTCCTGGTAGGTGTTTTTTTTTTTTTTTCTCTCAAATATGCAGCTTAATTATTGGACTGTATGAAAGCATGAGCACACAGTCCTCAAATTTACAGTTTGAATGTTTCATCTAGGTCAACATTTGCAATATATTAGCATCTATACGTCTGACTTTGGCTTTGAAAATGGGCCAAGACACCTTGAGGAAATGCCCTTGCCATGCTCAGTGGCTGCATTTTTCTCTGAGATTCTTTTTAAGCTGACCCACGATTTGTTACTCAAATGTCTGGTTTGCAAAGTAGCAAAGACGGGTTAGTTGTTATTTCAGGGAAAAGATACCACATATCAGACTAGCTGTGGTTAAGTCTGATGTGTGGTCTAACATGGGTTTTTTTTAATGCTATTTTACTGCACCTTTTACAAAAACGCAACTTATGGTTAATATTTTAATCAAGTTATGGAGGTCACAGTGTACTTCAAATAATTTTCATGTGGTTTTATGGTCTGTTTCTATTAATAAGCATAGAAATGATTGCTTTAGCACTGGACATTAAACCAGTCTCTCATTTGGAACAGTTACACATTAGACAAGGGAAAGGTGTGAGCATGCCAAATGCAATTTTAAACAGTTTGTAGCCATGCTAGGAACCTTTACATTTTTTTTTTTTATTGTGTATTTTTTTTTTTTGGTTTATCTTTATTACATACAGCTGATCATCTGCACATCCAGACAGATCGTGTAGCAAAGTTGGCTTGATTTATACAGTATACAAGATGGTTGAATCCGACTTAATGGTGAACCTTTGCCGTTCCAGGCTATGTGGGTGTGTGGGTGATGGTAATGGTGGTGGGCGTCTGTGTGCGCTTCGGGCCTCAAACACAAAACTACAGCTTTGAAGTCATTACTCACCTTCTGTGTCACTGAGTTTAAGCAGCAATGAATAACTTTTGATGTCAGGTTTTTCCGAGGTAGAAAATTAATCAGAGCACGGAAAACACCCACTCTGTACTTATTGTTTTTAATATTTATGAACAGGTGAGAAGGGTCAAAAATGAGCTACGAATTATAGAACTGAAAGACGTGCCTTTGAAAACAGATGCTTGACTTTGCGTTATACATAAACGTATGGACTCGTTCGTCTTGAGTAGCTCAAGCCTAAATAAACTGATCTTTGTATCAGCATGGGTGCCTGTATTGGGCTCAGTAGACAGTTGGACATTACTGGAGTGTTTGCTGTGGGTGATGTTTGCTGTCTGAGAACACAAATTTTCCTCTGGAATCTCTAGGAAAAAAAGATTTATTTTTTGATATGCATGTTTATCTGTGGCAGATGGGCCTTTTCTTGAAAATTAGATTAGCAATGGGCGGCGTTATCTAGCAATGATTAATATGATGATCTATAAACCACTGTAGAGATCTTAATTCAGATTGTTTGGAACATGTTGATCGATTCATTGTCGTTTGATTGCTGTCTACAGCATGTTAGTGTACTTGCTCTAGTACATTATCATTTTGATCATAACAGGGACTGCTATGGCAGACACTCAGCACATACGGATTAAAAAAAACTTATGTTATTGTTAAAATAGCGGTATTTCCTGTACGGAGATGCTTATATAATGTTCTTGGAAGGAGTCTTCAGTGTCGTCGCTTTGTAACAGGCAAAGGTTAAGAGGTTTTCTGCTATGTTGCAAGTCTACAGGACCGAGGGCTTTCTGGTTTCTTGGTAACATGAGAGAGAGAGAAGAAGAGAGGCTGGTGGAGGAAGTGCTTACTTGATGGCATTCCACAATACTAAGTGTGACTGTAATAACGGATAAAATACATGATTTGTAGTTCAGTAATTTCAAAAATCATTATAATAATTGTCAAATGACTGCGGAATAAGAGGAATAAAACACAAGAATCTTCAGGGTTAAAGCTGCACCGCTTCATCGTGGTGTATTTTCCTATAAAAGCATGAAAAATTTCATGTTTTATTCTTAACATAATGTCAATGTGGTGAAAATAATAACACACAGGACACCAACCAGCTGCATTATTACAATAACAAGCTGTGGCTGATACTACACAAGTATTTTGCAGATCACAAACTGAAATAATGACGCATCATTTTTGCTTTTACACTTGCTGGAAAAGAAAGCCCGCCATGCGTTATACTATCATATATCTGCTAATGACTAATGAAAAAATGCCAATCTTTTAACACCATTCGAAACTATGTGATGTGAAGATCTGTGATGACACTTCCCTGCCCACTTCTTCATTTCACAACCATTATCGAAAGCTAATTACTGCTATCATGGTTTCCCTTACTGTAGCCGTACCGCTTGTGATGTAGATGTTGAAAATATGAGTGGTTTTTCAGTTAATTTTCACACTTCGTACACATAGTACAAAGTACACTCCTGAGTAATCAGAAATACAGACCACAGACCTTGTGAAAAAAAAGTCAGAGCGTTCTTCTCCATGTACAGTATTTGGTAGTTATTTGGGTGTAGTGTTCCTAAGGTTCATGACTTAAGTGCTGAAATTTACAAAACAAAATGCAGTTGCAGGTCGTGGTGTCTGTGAACTTCAGTCGGAAGTAGAGCACCCTTTCATAGATTTAATGAAATGTATAAGTGCTTATGAACAGACTGACCATTCTTGATTTCCAGACGTTTCTACGAAATGCATAAATTCTGCCTGACATTTGGAGTTAACAATCCCTTAAATGCTAATGTTCATGTTAGCTAGCTAGAGCAACCTTTACTTCTTTGTCATCGGCATAAAATCTTAAACAAATGTTTTTGTGTGCGTTTGTACTTGGTTGTTTGGTTAAAGGTTTGCTAAAAGGTTCGATAAGCACTACCTTGAGTGTAGTTAGCAAAATTTAAGAACCTTAAAGCCTAAGGAAATGAGAAATACCTCAACATATACCTTAACATTACAAGATTAATTGTGAGTGGTATTGTCTTTCATTACTAATTGTGATTTGGGGGAAAAAAAAAAAAAAAAAATCTTTTTAGTAGCTTAGCTTTAGGTAACATTTTAGCGCCCTCACCATTCTGGGAAGCCCATTACGATGCACATTTTCCATACTTGACCAGACACCACATGCTTTTCATTTAGCTTTAACTCCTAAGCATTAATCCAGGACAGGAAATAGTCTGTAGGGAAAACAGGACAATTAAAAAACATTGACTTCTTTTACAGCCACCTAGCATGGAGCAGCATCTTAATATCAAATGCCTAATGGTTTATTCCAGTTACTGATTACCATAAGTGTTCTTGGTAGTTAGTCATTTATATACTTTAAGAACACAACAACGGCAGTGACCTAATGAAGCTTGTTCACTTAGCTACGTAAGCTAAAGTCCTTTTCTCATGTAACTGCCTTGATGTAGTCCGTACACGTTCAAATTAGATCACGTTACACTAAGATGTACACATGATAGAAATGAACTCATGTACATGTGTGGAAATGAGTTGTACCAGTACTAAACCATGAATGATCATGGCTCCACCCTGAAATGAATTTTATCAAACCTGTGACTGTCAGCAAAAGCGAATTATGGAGCAGCTTCCACAGTGCCGTGCACAAGCGCCTTCATTGTTGTGGCCTTTTATCGCTCCTGCTGAGGTTGCATTTGCACTGTTCTCTGTCCGCGGCCCCACTCCGCTGACTGAGGGCCGTGTAATGTTTGTGCATTAAACATTCGTGTGCTTTGTTCTCTGCCTCTGACACGCACTATAGAATCAGCCTGGGCATGTTAGCTTGCTTTGCACACGTTCATCAGGAAAGGCAACAAACTGATGTGCTACAATAGATTTCTTATCTTCTGTAAAATGTTTGTAGAACTGGTTAAAGTTTGCCCATTTAGTTGGTCTGTAACTATTTAGTGTAAAATTGTGGCCGTGGCTTATTTGTCATGCACATAATAGTGATTAACATCTTTTGTTGACTTTATGGTACTTTTCGTGCAGTGTAACAATACACAATCTAAATTGACCTATATACAATACAATACACTCCTGTTTATATTATAAAAGGCATGTGGTGTAATCTTATTACTGAAATGCAAAAATAGGTAACCGGACAATAAGCTACAGTATGTAAAGTAACACAAACGACGAAGATAAATAATATAACCCTTGTCATCTGCCTGTAGCATGATTTGACAGCTCACCTTAAAAAAAATGGAAAATATAAATATATTTCCTCACAATTATGTCAAAATGCTTTTTTTTAACTGTCTAATCTTACCTACGTCTTCTGGAAAGATCACCAAGTAGATAATGAGCCAGTTTAACAAACGTGGCTGTAAAAATGGCTGCAGGCTATGAATAAAGGTGGTTACAACAATAGACATTGTTCGTTGCTGTTGTTATGTTTTTATGCTTTATCTTCATGATAGAATCCTTGCATTGCATCATATTGTTTGAGATAGTGTGTCGGTTTACATGTTTAAATGCAGTTGTCTCTTTTCTCCTTTTTCACTTTTCAGGGTTACCAGACTGTAATTTTACTTGTGTTTAGAGAAATGCAAATGAGAAATATGTCTCAGCTCAGGACACTCGTAGAAAATGTCTAAATGACATCATGTGACGGGCTTTCCCAGGCTGCAACACATGTGTTCCCTGACCAAGACCAAACATGGCTGCAAATAGTTCATAGTTCAATGCCTTTTATCCGAGAAAAGTTATTAAAATGGTGTATTGATTTGTACTCATTTCACCAATGTTTTTATGGATATATTTATATGTAACAATTCATCTCAAGTTCATGGATCAGTTTGGTTATAAAGATCGCATAGAAAGTATTAGGGGAAAACAACTACTGGTGTGTACCAGGTTCTAATAATGATCACAATGCACAATCTCCATTTTGACCAGGATATAGAAAGCTAACCCTTTCAGCGTTAATAATAAAAGCTTAAACCTTTATTGAGAAAAAGGAGGAAGAATGAGGCTTGGGACATAACCAACACACCTGTTTACGCTACCGGCTGGGCTTTGGACGTTAACTCTTTTTTTAATGACAGTGCTGGACATTCCAGTTTTCATGTGGGGATAATTAAAGACACGGCCTTGGGCTGAGAGGTTACACATCATACAATTACAACAGGATGGGGGAGGGGGTCCAGTCAGACAGCAGCTAAATGGAGAACATAGTAGAGGGGGAAAAAAGCGTAATGATTAAGATAGTGTGTACTGTATACTATTGCAAGAGAAATATATCACTGTTCAAAAAATTGTTAACATTTTGGATCACTTCGCCTATTCTGTAGCACAGTAAACGTAGCTAGCAATGTCCTTACCAACAACACTAGCCTGGGAGCTAGTTTGGTGAGGTGAGCTAAGCTAAACCTATTTACCATAAATGATATTTGATATAGTTTTACACATGCAGTAATGTAACTACTGTGGTTTAGCTAGAGGTGGCAAAAGTGCACACACTCATTCAAGTAAAAGTGGAAAAAGTCCTTACTGAAAATAAAAGTTAAAGTATAGCATTCGGGTTTTTACTCAATATGAATCGCAAAAGAACTAAAAAAGAAAATCTACATTATGAGTAGAAGTAAAAGAAAGAATCACAAATGGAAAAGATTTTATTTCTGAGGATAAATTAGTCCTCCAAGGATTCAAGGAATGTGGGCATTAACATTAACTAAACTTGGTTACCTTGCTAATCTCTCAGATGCTGGCTATCATGGAACATACTCTTAATACATAAAGTAGCTTGCATGCTAAAAGGTAACTAATATAGCTATTTGGTTACTTGTATTTTTGTTGACATTTGCTAGGAACGTTAATCAGTTGATTGTAGCTGTCTGGTTCGTCTTACGCCACCTGGTCTGTGTAGAAATTAGATATTTTTTAATATCCTAAGTTGAAATTGTTGAGTAACACGCTAAGATAAAGTACAGATTATTTAAAAATGTACTTAAAGGGGCCAGTTCTCCCTTCCCATAATCCATTTCTTGTTTAAAAGAATAACCCTACTACTACTACTACTACTACTACCTAAAATATCTACAATTTTGCATTGCAATTTATGATCTGTGACCTAGGATGTCACTGCCGATTGCCGATTTGAAGCACAACACAGTGGAATATTGATGGTATCAATAATGGCAACTCAAAAATGGCTACTTATTGCACAGGATTCTGGGAAGGGTGAGCTGGCCGCTTTTAAGTACTTTGTAATTTGTTACTTCCCAACTAAACCAGTTACACTAACATATACACACAGTAGGCGCACAATTTTGATTGCGAAATAAACGAAAATGCTTTGATGCTTGCTGGGAAATTTGTAATGTGACATTTTTCACATTTCTTTCTTGTGCTGTAACTGGAGACTATAGATGGGTGCGAGATTTCAGGTCTTTTATGGGAATATAACCAAGTTTCTCGCGTTTGCTGCTGAACTACATTCTTATGAACCTGTGTATGCTGGTAAATCAAGCAATATTCCTTGTCACTTGACTGCAGTTCAGTAACCGCTTGTAAATAAAGGTAGTAATAAAGTACATGAAGTTAACAGACAGTAACGGCATCAATATTTTCTGTTTGCTGTTCTTGAAATCAGATCTGATACGCTCACTCCATGCTAGAGTAAAGAACATAGAAGAAGCTTCCTCTTCTTTGTTTGTGTGTTATCGTGACACGCAGACATGCACCACTACCACCACCACCAGGAACAGCAACTCATTTCCCACGGGGCCTTGAAATCGACGTCAGGCCACATTATTATGAATGCAGAACTCTACTTTTCTAGTAATGATTTCCGGTTAAGTGAAGCCCTCATCGCTAACTTACTTACTCCCACTGCAGCCATAAAATCATTTTAATCTCCACTGATAAATCTGCTTTTCCATGAATTAATGATGGACAGCAGGGGGGAGTCAATATATCAACCCTGCCATCGTGCCATATGTTCCAGACCTCCCTTTACACTTTGAGGCTATTTCGGACATCATGAGGTGATTATTGATTGACATTTTAATGTGATATGCTGCATTTTCTTATAGGCCTGCTTTCTTTCATGACTGTTATTTCCTCGCACCTCTATACTTAAAATCCAATCTAAGTGTAAATTTAAAACAGCAATCATAAAGTCGGTATGATCTTTATCCCAGGATAGATCATAAACACTGTTTTGTTCTTTTTACGACGGTAAAGCAGCTATTGTCTTTAAGCACTACTCTACAGTTTGTAAGGGCAGTGTATGTTCTTTTTGACCAAGATGGTTCTGCAACCCATTTTTGCATGGATTTATTTTACAAAAGGAATGACCCGTAAAGTCCATGAGAACATCCTATGGAAGCCAGACGTCCTATATACACATATTCAAATGGACCTATCACTTTACATTTCCTTATGCAATTTTGTAGTATAAACTGACTGAAAGTAAATTGCGAGATAAATTGTAGCTATGTACTTACAGTAGCTTGTACATGCTGTGTCCATAGTTTCCATCACCATCAAACTTTTCACTGATTTTTACAGTTTTTCCCCTGTTGATATGACAAACACCATCCATTATAGATACTGTACCGTCAAAGCATGCGTAATATTCATTGATTTCAGGAGATGATCACTGGGGTGTCTAGCTCTATTTATACTTTTCAGAAAGTGTCAACAGGCTGACTCCCTTCCAATCAAATTAAGCCCAATGCCGCTTACCAAAAGACACACACAAAATAGCCTGTCTTGTCTATTTAAAAGTGATTTCTCTGTCTATAGGTAGTTGAAGGCAGTTGAACCTATATGTAGTAAGTTTCACAAGAGCCTACGATAAATTTAAGTCATTAATTCTGAGCAAGAGGCGAGAGCTGACATGAGAAAGAGGCAAAGACATGAGGAAAAAAATCCACCATGATAAAAGGCAAAAAGAGACAATAAGGAGGAGAGATTTGGCAAAAATAAATTGCCGTGGCGTTGAGTATGTACTATAAGGCCAGAGGGCTTGTGGCTTTGAAGTGGTGAAGATTAAGGGAGCTGAGACTGTACTGGAGAAGTTTGAAGGCTGGTAATAATAGGGGGAGAAATAATAGTGTGTGGGAGAGGTTAGGTGTTTGTAACCTTTAACCTTTCCAGACATAGTACACGATCTGTTCGCTTACATTGAAATGATTAAAGATGATGTTAAATTTAAGTTTAAGATTTCAGCGTGTGTTGATGAGCAGTGAGTGTCTTTTCTTCTATTTCAGTGTGCTTCGTAGGTCCACCCACCTTAGCAGTTAACATTTGAAACCAATAAGTTGTGACAGTAAACGTGAGACAAAAATGAAACCAAAGAGAGACAGGCACACTGATATATTTAAGTTTAGTGTCTTCAGTACAGTTGTCGCCAATAATTCTGATTATGAATATTTTCTTTGTAATAATTTTTTATGTTAAATTACATAATAAACCATTGTACTTTCTGCTATTCGGGGTTTCTAGCCTCTCATGAGCGTAATTTCTAAGCGGTTCAATAAATTTAGGACTTTATAGTGCATTTTTTTCTTTAGAAGGAAGAAAGGATAATTAACTCCGTCTAATACTAGTGCTTAATAGATGTATGCATTTAGCACCTGTCTGTGCAAGTCTTAAAGTTGATAAGGGGCATACATACAACTTTCCCACGCCCATAATAAAAATGTTCGTTTTCAGAGTTCTGCTAGATTTTGAAACAGATATGATTGATAGGTAGAATATTTAAAATTCAAGATAATATGTAACGGAATTGCAAGAGACACCTATATAATGCAGTGTTTAAAGGTTAAAGTCCGCACGCTGTATATGGCGTCCATGTGAATTCGTTCATTACCTTAGCTGGTACAACGGTTTAAAGTGTAAGAGTGTAACTGCAAAAATGATTAATCAAAGGTCAGATTTCTACCTATAACCATGTACTCCAAAATTCACAACTGTAGTTGAACATTAGCTGAAGTTTATGTGGGAACTAGTGGGAAAAAAAAATAAAAGCAGATTAATTACTTTAAGCAATAGAGGAGTGTTTTGAAATGCATTGGATGTATCATTCCAAGTTATAATGCTGAATTATAGCAAACATAAATGAATGGTCTGCAATCAGACAGCGTATAATACACAGAGTACCGCCTGAGTGGCCCTGACAGATTTTTTTTCTTGCCTTAATTAAACAGTGAAATGAAAGTGCTGTGTAGTTTAAGGTCTAATCCTTAAATTACGCTACAGGGACATGCTATTAAAGTGTCTCGTTTTTTTTTGTCAAATTATCCACTTTCTTTTTTCCCCTCTTCGTCTTCCTCTTCTTCTTTTTTTAATGAATGAGGTTAAACTAGAGGCTAACCTCTGGAATCTGATTTACATTAAACCTTAACACAGCTAAGGGTAAAGGCAGTTTATGAGAACCATATGTGTATCAGTGTAAGGGCTAGACCCAGAGTAAAAAAAGCACATTTAAGCGGAAGTATTTGGAGGTAACATTTTGGCTCACATTCGAAATATCTCACGGCGTATGAAAAGACGGAGGTGGACCTGTTTGTTCTCATTCTTGTATGTTCTTCTAACAATCTGTTCATAATAGATAAGCCTTTAACACTTGCGCAGAAACACGACGTCTTCTACGTGACTGATACTGAAATAATCGTGCAAAATATAACCATGAACACAAGCTAGCATGGTCAAAATAAAAGAGGTTGTCTTTAAGGTATGTTAAACCATGATGTTATAATGATCGTTACAGGAACTTGGGTGATACTTTGATTAAAGGGAGTGTCCATAAAGCTACATAAGACTGTCATGACAACTGATATAAACCTACAGAAACATTTATATAGGTTTATTCCTGTAGCTCTCAGCTGTCCATGTTGTCAATCTTGATACCAGGCTGACAATACTTCAGTTAAGTGTTGTAGATTTTTGTTGACATAAGGTTGCGTTATGACACTTACAGGCTGAGTTACGTGACTGGCTTTGTAGCTCAGTGGACATGAGTAAAGTGTTAATGAAATATGGAAAATTGGGGATGCAAGTTAGCGTGATCAATTGTTTCATTTTTACCAGCTCCCACAAATTTTTAATAAATTTTGCATTTGATAGATAGTAATAAATACCGTTTTGGGTAGGTTTAAAGACTGAAAGATGAACAATGGTTATAAAAGTAGGCGTAAATCAGTGCTGCGTTTTATCCGGAAACACCACGCTGGGTTAAAGGAGATCGGTTTTCACCAGCAGACAGAAGACAGCGTCTCTGTATCAAGGGATCATTCATTACATAAAGCACTAAATCCAAGAAAAATATTTGGTGGTTTTGTGAGTGATTCATGTTGGACATAAAGCATCAGCACTGCTAAAGACCTCCAACTGACATTAATATTATAAACCTTTTTTTTTTACATGTTGACCAGTGCTTGTGTTGTGTTGCAATGTGATCTTGCAGTCTCGTGCCACATGGTTGAACCCATAACTTTGGCATGTATATAAATCTATTTTAGGACATGTACAAACTTGGGTCTGTGTCAAATTGTATAACCATGTGAGTTGAGGTTATAATTCCGCTATGTAGATTCAACTCTTCGTACGTCAATTACATTACTTAACTGTAAAGAAAAATTGGCAACTAGGTTGCCGGTACACCACTGCAAAAATAACAAGCTATACCTTTAATTATTAAACTTTACTTAGCTGTACTTCATATTTACTAATTAATATGCAGATTTCAATCTAGCATTAGCAGCGTACCCTTGATCTAGGAGACATCAGCCTATACACAACACAACTCTGAAAATGCAGCAGCAATATAAGTAATAGAATTAATACATCAGCCTTAACTCAGAACGGAAATGTGGGTTCTTAGTGAACATCAGATCCTCGTTGCTGATTGGCTAAAATAAATAACGTTGGAAGATGTTTAGAGTAAGACGACATAAATAAATCTAGCGATGCGTTTATTCATTTATTTTATCAAGAGCATTCACATGATGTTACTTTTGATGCATTTTTTTTTTTTTAGACTATGATTTTTAGGTCATGCTTTGCACAGCATTATTAAGAATATGGTGAATGTTGAAAACCTGCCTTGCTTTTGCTAGGCTAACTAGAACATTGACTGACAAAATGCAGTTGTTTTTCCTTTCCTAGTCATACAGCTTGTCCAACCAGCAATGAGGGATGTGTTGTTCACTAATGACCTACATTTTCTGTGTTGAGTTTAAGTTGATTTATTGGGGGGGGGGCCAAGCGGTTTCCAACACTAAAACACAAAATTTATGCAATTTATTGTAAGGATGTTTATACAGGATGTTATTGTAAAATTTTGCTATGCAAATTAAAGCTATTTAAGTTACATTGTTTGTAAGCAAATACCCAAACCCTCTAGTGTGAAAATAAAAAAACAGCACATGGTGTAAAGCATCAGTTAAATAACACTTAGACCTGCCAATACAGGGTCAGCTCACTGCCGCTTAATCCAGTCCATCAGCTGAAGTACGTGGGCAAATCCTATCAGGAGTAGCCGGGCCAAGCACTTCATATTTGTGTAGATATCTCATTATGTCTGCACAGCACTAGTAGCAAGGTGTGTGTGTGTGTGTAAATGTGTGTAAATGTGTGTAAGAATTGGAGTAGAGCTGGCTTTCAGCCAGTTGGAGCGGTGCCAGCATGACCAGGCGTGTTGTTCTCTAATTAACTCTTGCCCCCTTACACCAGAGCTGCTCACACACACACACACACACACACACACAGCCTAGCAGTTTCCCAGAAGATCTCTCTCAGTGAGACACACACCACACCACACACATATACGGAGCGCCCCACACGAAGCACACTCACACGAAGCGCACAGGAAAGTATGGCTGCGATATTGATTCTGCTGTCACGGCTTTTTTCCTCTTGGCTGCTGTTCACAAATGACGCTTATTAGCAATCATGGTGAACAGGACTGATTGGAACAGTTTTGTATAATTGCATGGATGGAGAAAAAAATAGATCAAATTCTTTTTTTTTTAAGAATGGGGAAACTATAATTATAGGTTCTAAGTCATGCAACCAGTACTACAGCTTGTGCGGTGCAATTATTATATAAAAGGTCATGTGTGCATTTTAAGTTATTAAGGTTGTGGTGATACTAAACCTAATCATGTCACTTTCAGGAAAAAGTCATAGGTCACAGCAAGATGAAAGGTGACTGTAATACTTCTGATGTCATAAAAAAAGGGCGAGGGTCATTATTATTGCAGTCGCTTAGAGAAATGAAAAAAGACGTACTATAAAATCCGAAATGAACGGTTCTGTCCCACCACAACAGATGGTTTCTGTTCCGAAAAAGCTTTGTGATAAGAACGTCTTTAGAAAGCTTGAATCGCTAACCGTCCGAAGAATCCCCGAGAAACCTTATGAATCACCTATTCAGAAATGTTTGCAAATTCATAAAGATTCAGAAAGGAAATCCAGTGTAATCTGTCGTGCTCAATAGAAATCCCATGAGAGAGCAGATCTTTTGTGACCTTTAACCTCTTAGACCACATTTGGAATGTTGTGGATAAGAAAATCAGGAGATGGTGGCTGTTCACAGGAATATCAGGCATGTCATTTTAGGTCATTGCTGATTTTGATACAGTAATGATCAGAAATTTACCTCAATAAATGTTGCCATTTGTAGTCTATATAAATATACTGACGAATTGCAACTCAATGGTCTTTTCTGCATAACTAGTATGATGATGTCATAATCCCTTCAGATCCTGCGTCTGTTATAATACAGAAATGTAATGTTGAAATGCTCTGAAGAGAATATTACTATTTTTAGTAATAGAACTATTTCTATAGCTAGAATAATTGGGTTTAAAGATGTTACATTACACTGTATGACGTTGAATTTTCTCACATACTTCTAGTCCAGATTAAACACTTTAGAGTGTGTTTCATGGAAAAACCAATATCGTTCAACCTGAAGTACCAGTAATTATCTAATAGCACACTGGACATAATTTTAAATGCTCAAGGTTATATCACAGCCCAGAAGCATGCAGTGCAGCTCACTCACTGAGCTATTTAAAAACAAAGTGATGGAGACAAAGATAAGCGCATTTATAATGTTTGAAAAAAAAATACGCATGGTTAGGAAGCTGCACTATTATGGGGCAATTACAGTAATGATGGTAGAAATTAGAAAAAAATGCATACAGAAGATTGGCATGCTATTTTCTGAAAGCAGTGAGTAAAAGTAGTGTCTATCTTTAAGGTCAAGACATACATTTTTATGAAGAATTTTGTTTAGATTATTTGGTATGAGAAATGACTGTTATAGATAGTTCCATAATAATGAAATATAAATAAATAGCAAATAGCACTGAGTTAAACTGTACTGCTGTGACTTTCCAGACTTTTTGGTCTTTAAAGTGCCTCGTGTTGAACAAGTCTGCGTGTTGGGACTTGTTTAAACTGGGGTGGTCGTTGGTGGAATTGAAGGCATTTCCAACTTTTTAGGTTAGCAAGCACGTCTGTGTTGAGTGACCAGGCTCCATTTTGATATGTTCCAGGATGGGCTCTGACCGCCTGAAGCTTTGCTCGAACTTAGTTCAAAGTCATATCAGCTTTATAGGTTTGAGTTGTTTTTGACAGGCAAAAACAAATCCGAGCACAAGAATGTCACCAGGTTACTTTTCTCAGCCTCTATGCAAAAAATATGAAGTCTGAACTATATGAACTTGTGCAGGCCCCAAGACGTAGGGTAATTTATTTATTTATTGTTTTAAATCTTGTTCTACTCCCGATAGATATCTGGCTCCTGATAGTCCTGGTTGTGTAAATCACTTGTAATAAATAAATAAATAAATAAAATAAAATAAAATATTGTAAAGAGCTCCCTCTACTGAAATCATGCCGAGATTAAAACACAACGTATGTGAGCATGTAGTGAGGTTTAAATGTGCAACAACAAAAAAATACGAGTGTAAGAAAAGAAAAACCCGCTCATATATTTCACATCACTTAAATCGTTCATGAACAGATAGAAAAGATAAGATTTGCTCGAACAGTAACTTCAAAACAGCAGAACACACTCGCAGGTTAATATTTTACTACAAATAAATAACCTGGACATTCTGCATGCTCTAATTTCCTTTTCTGCCAGCACATGCACAGAACTGCAGCCATTCAAGGTCAAGTCTGAGCACGACCACTTTAGAGCTGGGGGAGATTGACACAGTGAGCAGCCCATGACAAAGAAGACTGGGAGAAATAATTTAAAAGCCTTGTAGCTTTGTGAACACACACATGCCGGGACACAATGGGACTCACTCGGACTGGATCAGCTCACACATCACGACCTGCTGCCCTCAAGCGTTACTTGTACAAGTGCCCCTGTTGTGTTCTGTGTACAGTTTAAATTTGACAGGATGTTTATTGGTATTGGTAAGACTCTAAACTCGACCTTTTCTTACTAGTATAAAGAACATACATATTATTACTTTTAACAAATGCTCAAATTGGCAGCTGCAATCTTTTTGCGTATGCGCTGAATTTGATCTTCTATTGTTAGTTTTAAAGCCATCATGGATGTGAAATTAAAAGAAAAATATTCAGTGTCATATAAGGAAAAAGGCTTATGGATCCAGACTTTTTGGATATAACCATAAAATGAAGAACCGTATCTTCTGAACAAAAGAAATGTTTGCTGCTCATTGCTCTAAACCGATTGTAAACATCTAAACTGCTGTAAACAGGTTTAACATAAACGTGATGAGGTACTGGAAAGAGGAAGCAGAAGCCTAATGTACAATATTTTCCACTGGTTAGTATTTAAAGCAATGTTGCGGGTATTGCGGTCTAACATATTATGACACGTGGATTGAAAGCGTGTGGTATAATTACTTAATCTCTGGCCAACTGCTGTCATCAAAAACAGAGTCACTGTAACATCATCTCCATCATAAATAATGTATAATTCACTACGTTGGCTGTGAGCCTTATACAGCTCATATGAGCCACGTCATAGTAAAAGTCTTATTTACAAGATAAACAATAAAATGCATGGGTTATTTGTTTGTAAGTTGTTTTATTGATGATTTGTTTCTTTGTGCAGTGTGTAAGTTAAAGTCATGAAATTGTATCTGTTGTAACTATAAACCTTGGTGAGCAGACTTGTGTTTCGATCAAAAATGTTTTTATTCATTGGCAACAAGACGTGCAGGATTTTCAAGTTCGCGGTTTGTCTCTTGCGCTTCACAGATTGCGCTCTGCTTGTCAACAGTTCTGGCCGGTACACTGTGTACCTGTCAAGCGCACATTACTGACAAACTCTATTGTTTTCTGTATGAAAGCGTGCTGAATAGAGAAAAAGCCTGATGAATAGATATCTTCCTGGAATTGCACTTTACTTACATATCCCAAAAAAGAGGCATTCTTTGATTATTTCTCCTCACCTTTGAAAGGTACCTCTCGAATGACATTTTTCTCCGAGGCATTGATTGCATTGGTCCGATAAGATTGGTGACAGCTAATACACTTCTAAATGATCAGTTATTATCTCTGGGGCTTCATTCTATGTGCCCTGCTGTTCTCAAAGGTCATCCTTCTGTTTTCATCTATCGACTTGCACTCCTGGACTGGGACTTATTGAAAGCGAAGGTTCAGCTGCGTATTTCCATCAGGTTACAGTCCACTCTTTCAGGATGCAGCTTTTAAAAAACCTTTCAACTCGGCAGCCTTTTGGTGAATAGGGCAGAATTGGGGGACATTATGGACATGCCGATACTGAAGGAAAGTCACGTAAAGTCTTTAGTGTCACGGGGTGGGAATGTAAGAGGCTAAGCAACATCTCACAATTTTCACAATAGGTATTTTTTACAAATAATTATCATTATGATTATTTATCAGATTATGTAATTATATCATATATCAGATGATAAAAGTCTGTTGCATTATTAATTGAAAATTTAACAGCTAATTAAAAGCAGTACAAATTACCTTACATAAGTATTCATCTTACATACTGAAACTAAAACAGACACAACTGGGATCATAAATCATGAATCTGCATAAAAAATAAAGACATTTTTGTTGAAACCCATTATGAACAGTGCTTCTGGGAGTTTTTTTACAGGTTAAGCCACACCCACTTTATATGTACGGATACAAATACTTGGAGCTATAAATAGACACAGATACAGATCGTGTCATTGCGTCACACCACTATTTTAAGTACAGTCTTAAAAATAATTTATCAAGCATCTAAAGTCTGCCTCAGTTTGTGTTTCTAGGGCTCTCTTGTTGTTGTATGTAGAATCCTACAACAGAGAGTTTCTCTTTCATAATAGCTTTTCGTAAAACTATTAACCATCAAATGAAAAACTCTACATGCATTTATCACATATCACACACAAAACAATGAAACATGACCTTTACTGTTTTGTCCCGTCTGTGGTGTGTATTAGAAAGGCTTATGTTGTTTTTTCTGTTTGTTACAGTTGTACGAGCTCGACGATGATGTAAAAAGAAAAGAATTTCTCGATGATCTCTTCAGTTTCATGCAGAAAAGAGGTAAGACCTTTGCCTATGTCTTTCTGAACATGAAAAACTCGACATCCAGTCCCTATAACAACTGTATCACACACAAAAGAGTGAAACATGACCTTTTCCCATCTGTGATGTGGATTAAAGAGCATTATGGGTTTTTTTTTTTCTCTTTGTTACAGTTGTTACTAAAATACCACCCAATTATATTGTAGTTGAAAATGTTGTCTCATGTATTAAGTGCCAAAATACACTGGGTTTTATACTGTGTTATCGACTATCAACTACCAGACCGTAGTAAAAACAAAGAGTCGTAAAAGTAGCAACAGCACATTCTTGTAGCTAGAATGAACAATAGATACTTGAGGTTAATAGTTTCAAAGAAAAACTAGGAATGTAAGGATGATGTTGGGATACCAAATCTGTGTTTCCTGCTTAAACCTCAGTTTGAGATCTGTAAAACAATGCTGCCATTACCGTCTCGCCCGTCTCTCATGATGCTATCAGACACAATGAGTTGCCAGTGTTGCTTTTATAATTGTGCTCAGATTCCTTTAAAATGGCCCAGAAGGAAAGACCTTGCCAGGCAGGGAGGATAACATCCTGCTATTATCTTGCTATGGCCAAATTAATTACCACATTGTCAAAATGTTTTTCTTTTCCTCAGACAGTAGCTTCAGTGGGCATTACCTTAACTCACTTTAGGGAAGAAATGGATAAAGATTAAGAAATATTATACAGTTGTGAGAAAGCCGGCATGCTAGAAGGGGAAAAAATCAATATAGAGGAAGGTTAATGTTTTCATAAAAAAGTTTTAAAAAATTGTGTGCACCTTAAATATACAAGTGCGAATGGTGTTAAATATAGCATCAACTTTGCATGGATTAAAGGGTTTTTTTTATATAAGAAAAGTCTTTTGAATTCTTAAAGCTTATTTGGTAAGTAGATGTTGATTAATTATCTATAGCAGCAGCTCTGGGAATAGTGTCAACTATAATTCAAACCACAGGTTTACATATTATTGTGCCTGTTCTAATACATTATTGAGTCCATAGGATTAGCTCACACATAGGATCTTGTATGGCTGATACATAAACAGATAATCGGATTTTTAAAAAGTGTTGTAATTTAGCAGAGGTGAAGCTTTCTGTAAGGAGACATTTATTTGACCTTTATTGATATTTAAATAAATAGTTATTTATTTAGTCCCACCATAGGAAAGTCTTCAGGACAGAGGAGTTTGAACTCGCGGTAACAAGATGTGCGTGGGGATTTTTTTTTGTCTTATTATTTTCAAGAGAAATAAGAATGGAGTGATGGCGTGAATGACGAAAGAAATAACCAAAACTAAATGTAAAAAATGACATTCATTAACCAGCTAACGATTGTAATCGTTGGTAAATTGCAGACTTCTGCAGTGCAGTGCAAAACTCTTAGGCACCCTTTTTTGAACAGATTTTGTTATGGATATTTATTTGTTGAATTCTTCATTATTGAGTCAGTACAAAAATATTTTAGATTTCCAAACATTACTTTCCCAAAAATTCTATGTATTTGAAAAATGTCAGGAAAGAAAGCAACATTTCATGTTAGAAACCACTTTTCAGACAAAAAAGAAAAAACATGATGAAGGCGCCTCGGATTTACCGCAACAACGGAACAATCGCGACAAGGTCTCCAGAAGAACTGCGGCAGATTGTCTAAGACGTTCAGTAAAACTTCCTTATAAAACTGCTCACATTGTACCTGGGACTACTATTTAAGAAAAAAAAAAAGAAAGGTTGCCAGACCAACGTATAGACTTTGTGTAGTTTATTACTATTTACTGCAAGTTGTAGTAGAAAGATTTTCAAGTCATCTCTACTTTACAGCATTTCTTTGCATATGCCTAAGACTTTTCTAACACCACACCATCATGGATTATTTTCCTGTAGCATCACGCCCCATCGTATCACCTTACATGAAGCATGCTCACAATTGTAATAGGTTTCCAGTTGCGATAAAACAGTAGCAAAAAGAAAAAAAAAGACGACCTCAGTGACTGAATGACTATTAGTTACACAGCATTACCAGTCAAACTGGAATTCAGATTCTGCCTTCTCTTACATCTCTGACGCAAGCTGTGGACAGGCATCATAAAAATTTAGATGGCTACATGAATCAGTTGGGACATGCTCATGGGAAAGGTGTTCAACACATGTTCAACATGGCTCGCTCGCTGGTCTGTGAGCATTTAGTAAGTGCATTCAGACAAAGAGTCCTGCGAATTCCTTCAGGTGAATGGGTCGGGGGTGAGTGGTGAGAAGCCCAATACTTAATCCATTAATGACAGCTTTGTATCCCTGACAATTTAAGGAGTTAGCCTGCTGTCACTTCATGCTAATGACCTTCTTAGGTTGGATTAGAATAGCTCAGGTGTAATTCATATCCGAAATGTATGCACTACAGCTGTGACATAATTAAAGTCTGCTGAAATAATGTTTATTAGTAAAATATTGATTATGTAATTTCAACAACTCCTAAATACTTGATAATGTGATAATGGATATGGTAAGTGGTGCTGATGTTATTTCATGATATTCCTGGGAAAAATAAATAAATAGTCTTCGAAAATCTATCATACTTTAATTGCAATCATACTTTAATGTTGTCTAAATTAGGTGTTCTATGAAAATCTGTAGAATATGAAAGTTGTATAAATGAGTGAGGAAAAAGTGCTTTGGTAAAATTTCTGATGACAGGAATGCGGGGCTTGGTTTTATTATGGCTTACGTTGTTTTTGTTTCGCCACTGGCTAATCCGAGAGAGATAGGCAGTTAGGAGTCGCTCTGTCTAGTGATGCCATGCCATAAATATGTGGGAGTGGATCGGATCTTTTCACATCAGGTCATGCAGAAAGACAGAATATGAGCTTCTGTGAGGCTCTACGTGTCTATAGAAACTAGCTGTTCAAAATGAAAAAAAAACAACAACCAAACAATACAACATAAGCATAAAAAATGTTTATGCAGGTGCATTAGTGGTGCACACAGGATTGAAAGTTCAAATGTTTTATCAGCCCAACAATGTGGCAAACAATTCAATATGTTTAACTCCTAATAATTATAAGACCTGGACCATTATGTAAAATTATGCCTTTTTGCTATTTAATATATCTAAAAAAAAAAAGGTGTTCAAAAAATAAATTTTATTCACTAACATATATGAAATTAATTTTTATAAATAATCGACATACAAAAGAAGAGAAATACAAAATTGTGTCTTCCATTGAAGGTGATAGGTGTTTTTAGTTTTATTTTGCATAAAATAAAAAAAAATGAGATAATGTACTTGGTATCAGTTAAAATGATAGTATTGTGACAACTGCTTCCTGTTTGTACATTAGTGCTAATCCTGACATGGCAAATGTGGCCATTTTATTATTAACTCTTTCACATACATAATGTCTGCACCTACTGCAATTTTTTACCAAAATATAAGATGTAAAGCACTTTCCAAATGCCTTGAGGCCATTACTGTGATTTAACATCAACCATTATCCTGAACTCTATTGTTCACTCTTATTTGAATAACAAAATAATAATATAATTCTCTTTTTTATAACTGTGTGTATACATAAAGCATTATCACTTCCAGGTTACTTCATCCTTATTAATTTCTGCTTCAATTGTTGAATATCAAGGATTAAATATTCAATATGTGTCCATTAATATTATTGATTTTTGAGTCCCCAAGGAACAACATGGCTGAATCATTAATGTATGTGACTGAATCGTGCTGAAACCCATTTACAGTAAGTTACTGCATTGTCGTTTGGTATTAAGCTGACTTGTAAGTTACGGTTGACGCTGCTGAATCATATCATTGGCCTTTTATTAAACAGGGGCAGATTTGTTTCATAGCCTAACATCTCGGAATAAAGCAGATCATACGTTGCTTTGTGTGTCATGTGATTGATGGGAGATGTGCGTGCTGTTTTTCGACTCATTATCCTGTTTGAGACACCTGTTTATGAAGCGAGCTTGGCAAGACTGAATGCCAACTCCCAGGCCTTTTTCATGAACGATGTTCGCTATTGGTATGTAACTCCACATTCCCATGTCGAGACTACCCCTGTCCATTCTCTGTGGCTCATCTGAATTAAGGCTTCTGTGTACTCTGGTAGTGACAGGTGGCAGGGAGATAAATGTTATATCGAAGGTGTGTCAACAGTACAAACCTGCTCTACTGCAAGCAAGGCTTCTGAAATGTGGTCTGTGGTACTCTGATTGACATTCTGGGTCCTATTCCCATGTTTTTAGTCTTTCAGCAGAACATTTAACATACCTTTGGGCATTTGTGTTCCAGAGACGATATCAAATTACATATATCAAATTACAGCTTTTAATGTTACCACGTAGATATTTTGACACTTATGTGACCTGTACTTTCCATCCAATAATAACAGAACTAACTTGTGTCATACCATTAAATATAATTATAAATGGATAAAAATATGATGGATCATTATTTAATTAATCAAAGCAAAAGGTTTGGGACATGATGTTATAGGAAAATATTCAGCTTTGGAGTAGTAAGTCTCATTATGGGGTCGCATCCTACTACCCCATTGTTGATTATTTTACTCTAACATCAGTCTCCGTTGTCTTTCATTTCTTATATATGTCATGAGAAATTCCTATATATTTGAAGAGTAAATAAATAAATAACAGACAGTCTGGTTGGATTTTGTTAGATTTCATACAAAGGTTGTAAGAAAAGGTACGAACACTAACCCCACCTCAACCCAAAACGAACACTAACCTCACCTCTGTATCTGTATTATATGTTAATATGATTTGTGTCATGTGACTATGTTTCGAGTCATGTTTCTGTAAATATTCAGAAATGTTAATACAGATAACAAATAGCATACCACAGCACCCTGTTCTTTATTAGTAGTGTTATGCAGTGACAACACTGCAGTGTGACTAGCATTAAAGCCAAAAGAGCTAACATTTTAAAAATTGATTATTTTTATTCATGACATTGGCTGGTTAAGAAATATGTCTTGCATAAACTTTACATGGCCTATCTTTGTATGCCCTAAGATTCCGAAGTATACACTAAACAAATTGTCGTCAGTCACTTTGTTCAACTTTGGGCAGCTTAAACATTTGTTATGCTAGTTGGCTAAGAATTCTGCTACTCTTAGCAAAGGCCACACTTAGCAAAGCTAAATTCAGCTACATGTGACAGAACATGATTAGTGGTCATAATCAAATTTAAAACCACAGCCAGTGTTAGTTACATAGCAGTTTAACCAAGCAAATTTTTCTGAGTGTAATTAATACATGCAGTATGTGCTGTTTGTTGACCTGGAATGTGTTGCATATATTTATCTTCAATCATATCTTTCTTTTAATTTCATTTCATGTCATGCATTTTCTCAAATCTGAAGAAAATGGAACAAATCTGTTGTCTAGTGCTACAAAAATATTTCAAAACACTTTTTAAACATACCTTTGAATGTACTTATTATTTAGAAAGTTTGAAATCATTGATATTCAAAATCAGCTTGAATTTCTTTTCCCAGCATTATCCCTGACAATCTCTGTAAAGTCACATGTTTAAACTTAAGAAAATTAGATTGGTTTGGTTTCAGTTCAGCCAAAGCCCACAACCTTCTTAACATCAACATAGTGGAAATATAACCTGAAGCTGTATTTAGCCTCTTATTTAAAGCCCGGTATCAGGAATTTTCCATACTCAGTGATCTACTGAGCACTGTTATCAGGGATAAGTTGGTGTTGTATGGTGTTGTCACAACTGTTATCTAGCCCCCTCTGGCTAAGGCTATTAATAGTGTTCCACACACAGGGACCAGATGCAGGTCCTGTTACGTTCTCTTGTCACCCCTGGAGTAAACTTTGGCTACAGCACTTCCATTTATTAACCAGGAAATCCTGGGTGAGCAGAAACACCAACAATGCACGCAAATGGGAAGCCGGCTGAAAGACATTCATGCAAAAATAGAGACACACCCAGCACCCTGTAAACAGGTATGCTGCTTTTGTGGCTTTATCAAAGATCAGTTTTAAGATAAAGTGTATAATGCTTGAGAAATGTAAATAACAATTCAGAATATATTCTCCCAGTGAGATACCAACACTGGATTCTTAGGAATCTACATAAGACAAAACTGTGGAATTAACCTTTTCATATCAGGGTGCATGTGCACATCTGGAACGTCTGGCAAAGTATGAAAATTCAAAAAATATTTTGGAAAATGGACCAAGATACTACGCACTAAATCTGTTGTCTTTGTGTTGATGGTTCCATATTTTCTTTACTAACACATCCTCCCAAAGGCATTTCAGGATACAGTTGTTTATCTTTTTTAAAGGTAGACTATAGAAAGACTAGATATGTTAAAGATCTGGGGGAAAAGTACTGAAAAGGTCTAGAAATGTGCCACAAGGAAAGTGTAACAACTGTATTTCCTCATCCTGTTTTCTGTTTGTTTTTGTGTTTTTGCTTGCTCTTTGGTTTGCAGATGATCAATAATTAGCATTAACCAAATTAGCTGCAAGACGTAAGAGAGTTCAGGAGCAATTTGCATTGTCACTCAGTGAAAATCTTCAGAATGGCAAATTTGTAAATGTGTTTATTTCAGAATTTTTAAAACGAAGCACGCAAAATGTCTTCTGCTTTGGTGATGCTATTACCTCTTTAAACAACATATATTAGCAACACTAATATATAGCACAAAAATAGAATTCTTTGGTTTGCTTAATGTCTTGTTCATGAAGGAATCAACTCTTTGCACAGATGAACGTTAGGAGTTGATTTGTATATCCCAAGAGCTGTGGCTTTGTACTTTGGAAAGCAAGACAAACAATACACAGTGCATTAGTATTCTATAGGCTTCTTTTTAATCACTTGCACATTCCTCTATGGTCAAAATGCATATTGTGAAACTTCATCTCAGCATCTGACTTGTCTCGGTAGCATAAGCATGAAGGTGTGATTGTATCACTGATGTACATAACAGACAAGTGTTAAATGGTCATTTGAGAGGTGGGGGAGCTGTTTCTCATGAGTGCTAATCATATGGGAATGTTTCTGTTCAGTTCAGTGTATGTGTATCATGTAAGAGTTATCAATATTGATGTTATTTATGCTGTCTGTTTCTGACCCATTGACCCATTTTCACTCAATATCATTTGCAAGAAAGTCAGTAAGTAAAATATGTTTGTAACATACATTTAATACATCTTGCATTGACCAAAGTGCTGAACATCAAATGAAATGGTACAGGAAACAGTATATGAAATATAAAAAAAATATATAAAGCAGTACAATAACACATTAAACAGCCAGACAAGCCAATAGCAGCACAAACCTAAATAAATACATAGTGTACACAAAAGACTTATCCACAGTGCTCAAATGCTAGCATGTACAAGTAGGTCATAAAACACAATTTGAATTCCAAAATGGAAGCTTTCAGTTTGTTTAAATGTATGCTAATTTGGCATCTCCATCCATCCATTATCTGTACCGCTTATCCGTCAGGGTCGCGGGGAAGCTGGAAACTGGAGCACCCGGAGGAAACTCACACAGGTACAGGGAGAATATGTAATCTGTACGCAGAAAGGCTCCAGTCAGCTGGCAGGTTCAAAAAAATTCTTGCTCTGAGGCAACAGAGCACCACCATGTCGCCCTATTTTTAGCATCTGTATTGCATAATTCATTATTATTATTATTATTATTATTATTATTAATCACTGTTATATCAAGCTGCGATTTACATTTCCATCATATTATAGTACTGGAACTAAGCTGCATGTGCTGTGCAAATAAACCAAAGTATTCTAATGTATGGTGGCTGTCAGGTGGCTGTAGGATACTTCTGAGTACTTACTGTCATACTCCCTTGATTTCTTTTTTTTGTGCCTAATAATGAGTATGATCCTTCATTTTTCATAATTTGGGTTCTCAAGCTTGTCAGCCAGCACCAGCAAACACTGATTCCGATTCTATCATCTTCCTTATCTTCCTTTCTTCTTCTTTGTCATCCTTCTGGATTCATGCTGCCACAAACTCAGGCGCACTCTAGAGGTTTGTCTGTTCTGGGTTACTGAAGTGGCGCAACATGGCGGCACTGTAGAGGTGGACCTGAGCCCTAGGTATAAAGGGCTCTTTCTAAGCTTAAGAAAAACGCAACAATTCATAGTTACAGGTAATTATACACTAATGAAAACATACTTATGAATTCTATAATAAGTATGTTATAGACTATATACTCCATTTCTGCTAATAGGTACCTTCAAAATCCTAAATAGTGCACCTTTAATACCTTATACCTGTATATTAAAATTCACTTATTTTATTCCTTATTGTTATTAAACTTTAGTATCCTTTTTATATCTTTTTTTTTTTTTTTTACATGTTTTAACATTATATATATTACAATAGACTAATATTTTCTTACGGTTCACAGTTTTTGTGAAATGAAAAGATTGCTTTAATACATACAGATTTCATTGAACATTTTAAGTAATAGAAAAGAAAATCAATTACAGGCCTAATCATCACTGATTTAAAGAAAAACACAGGCAATTCTGCCAAAGAATGTATTTCCATTTGACATCTGATTTTTTTTAGAGGCTTTTATTGGTGAGCTTTTGGAATTATTCTAATTTGCTCAAAACTGTGTCAATACTCGAATGAAAAATCATTGCACTCGTAGTCAAAAGGGTTCTTTGAGGCTTTTGTTGAGGCTTTTTAGGTCACAGTACAGGTTTTTGTATAAGTGCTTTGTATATATAAAATATTAAAAAGGTCAAAGCAAAGTATTATGATGAAGCACTTTAAAGAACTAATGTAGAGTCATTTTTTAATTAATTATAAATATATAATAAATACTACTAACCATGTAAAGTATATTTAGAGCTAAGAATAGGCCGATGTAAACACGTGTTTCTGGTGTAGATTTAAAGCAGGCTAGGTGGAACATTTCTTTTAAACAGTGTTAATATTCTATGCTGTGAAGAAAGAAAAAGAATGTTTTATTCATATGTCTCAAGTCTCAAGCCAATGCGTCAGTCTAACTTAAAGGGTTCTTTATTGTCACTCTCCGAGTTTTTTTTTTTCTTCAGAATAGATTCCATGTAGAACACTTTTAGAGAATTAACCCTTGAGTAACCATTCTTCCTAAGAGTGAACAATGAACTATCCACTTTGGTGGATTTGCTTCAAATTCTACCTATCCAGGAAAACTTCTGTGTGAGAGCCAGTCTTCTTCTTCGTTCGGATTTTTTTCATTAGCTTGAAATGACGGAGCTACCTTACTGCCAGGTTGCATATGAAAATGAAAACCTTTGAAAAAAAATCTTCCCAGCTTCAGGTTGTCGGGTTCACGTCAAAAATCAATGCCATTCGGAGGCTCCCCTGCTGTGTTCGGCTTGAAAGTGAACTTACTCTATCGGCCCCTGTAGGCCTGGCCTGAGCTCAAAGGTCACCCGCCTTCCTAGTGTCTCTTAGCCCCTGCCATCATCAATCATAACCTGCCACACACGATTCGTTTGTCACGCGGCCTCTTGTGGATTGAGATGGCCGTATCTGTTTTCAAATCAAAATGGCTGGCAGCCCAACACAAACAGATCTGTGTTTAAGTGATGATTTTAGGTGCACACACACACTCCTTGATCCTCCAGAGAGAACTTATGGCAAACGTTTTAGCATTAAAGAAACAGTCCACTCTGAAACACATTAAATATGTTTACATGGCAACATAAAAACAGGTGCTAATTTGTTGGCCGTTGCTATATTTTCCTTGTTTCCATGAGAAGTTAGCAGTTGTATGCTGTAGTGACGTCACATGCGGACGTTGCTAGTGTAGTTACCCTGGAGTGCAATAAGAGAAAATATTTTCAGTGATCTCAAGCATAACAAAAGAGCAAGACTTTATTTTCTCACTTACCATTTTCCAGCCACGTTCAATGTCATATTAATGAGAAATCCACTGGAAAAGTAGTGGAGACAGGTAACATTAGACTCAAAGTCCCACAACCGAAGCAGCAGAGTCAATGTTGACTTGTCAATGTTGAATGAGTTGAGTAGTGTGGTGTTGTTGTTGGTTTTAGCATGAAAACTCAAACTTTTGAAGCTGATCTGTTTCAGCAGTGTGTACAGATGAGGAGGTAACACAGCTGGACAGACTGATACTGTATACTAAAACGCTGCTGCTTCAGCCTCTTTAGGTAGAGATGAAGCAAGGGCTAATTATACTGGTGCCACTGTCAACAGCTAGTTGAATTGCATTGTGGGTAAGGCTGGAAAATGTTAACCAGAGTTAAAATGGACCAACTTGTCGATGAAAGGACTTTACACTACAAAAGTCAACTCATAATTTCTTATGCGTATTTAATCATAAATATAGACAAGCAAGTTATTCAGGGTGGAATTTTCCATTAAACGTCCCATGGCACAAACGGTGGATATAAGAAATACAGGTAGTGAGTCACCTACTAACACTGTCGTAATTACCCTGACATGATGGGGAAAAGTGGACGAATAAGTTGTTTGAACAGCACAGGTAAATCCTCACATTGTGTCTTTTCTCAAAGGTATCTTAAGGATTAAACCCTGAAGAATGCACACGTCAGTCATGACACCAACCTGGAGCGATGAACCCTTTTACACCTGCTGATCTTTAAGCAATTGGAACAATGCTGGTGTTATAGCCCATTGTATGCAGCTAAATACCCAAAGTGATTCATGATTTCTGGCAGGCACTAACAATAAATTGACCAAAGCCAGGGAGCCTGGGCCGCCTCAGCACTTTATGTTGAGTCAATGTTTTACGCCTTTTGCATTACCTGAATGCCAACCCAGGAGAATGAGAAGCGAGTTGAAAGCTGAGAGTGTGATTCCTCAATCTGTGGCACAGGAAAATTCAGGAAAGTCCACGGTGTTCCCGTGTTTGTCAAAGTTCACCCCGAATTTCCTTCCTTCCTCAGAGCCTGTCTTAAGTTCAGGCCGTAGTATTTTCAAAACATGTAGTTCAGTTGCTGAAGTGGAAATGCCATGCTGCTGGGAACGTAAATAAAAGTTCTAAGGTGTTTTGGCAATAAGCGGTCATTAGCAGCCAAGATTTAACCATAATCATTTGATGCAAATAGAAATAAGAAGAAATACCACAAGAAATAAGAAGAATCGCCTACTAATAGGCTTACAGTATTTTTTTTTTTCTTTACTCAGAAGGAAATGTAAAGTGCTAAATATATCATAGCTCTTCTTTAAAAATGAATATGCAAATGAGATAATAGGTAATTAAAGGTGCTTTGTGTATATCACGAAAATGATTTTGTTTTGTCTTCTTTCACTGTGATTTACTCTGAGCCTATGGTTAGAATTTCATATAATGCAATTATAATCATTAAAATTATGGCTAAATTGTCACATATTCAAGATATTAAGAAAAAACCTCTGTCAAATGCAGGCTTTATCACCTGTGGACCAGCGTGAGACATTGTACTGGCCTTAGATGAGTGACTTTGCTCATGTGGAAAAAGGTCATTTTAAGAAAACAGCCAGTAAACATAATGCCAGTAAGTGACAGAATCCCAGGAAACAATGAATCTTTCAAGAAGAATCATTACATCATCTGAGGAAATGTCTATACATGGACTACGTAGCCTTCCGTCACAAAAAAAATGTCACGAAGTGAAAATTCCTCAGGAAAGGTTTAGAAATGCAATCTGTTTTTAGGAAATACCCTTTTTCAAAAGTATATTATTCAATATAGAATGGTTTAAAAATGTCTGTTCAGTTTCTACCAGATGAATGAAAAGATTCAACAAAATTTATGCAACATGTAAGTAATGGAAGTAGGATGAAAGTGTGACTATTAAGTATTTATACCCGTGATGGGCAGTTGGAAGAAGTTTCAAACCATTTTGGCTTATGTAAAGTGTCCATACAAGTCCTTGTGTATTTTTATAAACCTGTGAGTTGAACTACATCCAGCACTACTGTCAGAGCCGTGGTATAACCCTACAGTATAAACATAAAACATGTTAGTATGACTCACTATTCATACGTTACCTAAACGAGAAAAAAAATACATGATGCAAAATATTTAATTAATTTAAAAACAACATATAGTTGGATTCTCTTTAGTTTTATACGTGTTAAGTTGTGACCATAACCATAACCTTAACCTACACTACCGGTCAAAAGTTTGGACACACCTACTCTTTTTCATAGGTTTTTCTTTATTTGTTTTTGCTTACTACGTTGTAAAACATTACTGAATACATCAAAACTATGAAGCAACACGTATGGCATATAATGAATTATGTGGTAAACAAAAAAAAAACAAAAAAACTAAATATGTTTCATTAGATTCTTCAAAGTAGCCAACATTTACCGTGATGATGCAATCGGCATTGTCTTAACCAGCTTCATGAAGTCGTCACCTGGAACGCTTTTCAGTGAACACGTGTGCCTTGTTAATATGGATTACTAT
>JAQQZR010000014.1:11293403-11305880 GCA_030068235.1 Notoglanidium macrostoma
TGTGTGTGTGTGTGTGTGTGTGTGTGTGTGTGTGTGTGTGTGTGTGTGTTCGTGTGTGTGTGTGTGTGTGTGTGTGTGAGGAATATCTATTTCAGTATGGAAAGAATTAGATACTGAACCATAGATTAACTATATTAAATTAAATTAGGATTTTCAATAAAGATGATAGTGAATATATATGAAAGTGTAAAGTCCATATTTCACAATATTCATGCTATTTGTGTAGTACTCGTAATCGTTATCGCTACAGCATATAGCATTCATTGTTGATTCACACATATAATGTGGGCTTGCAAATTAAAGATGAAAATCAAATCAAATCTCAATTTTCACCAGTCAGTAATGCATAGTAGAGCTTCTTAATGCTAGGAAATCTTTAAAAAGGGAAATTTTTTAAATCAACATGAAAAATCTTTCAGTATAGGGGACCCCCAACACACCAGCCCGTGTGAACTTGCAAAAAAAATACTGAATTGGCTTGTTATACACTACTACCCAACATTTTCACACGGGAGCTGTATCACCTAGAAATAACAATGGACGTTCTATTCTTGGAACCAGCTCGACAGCCCAGTTATCAAGACTATAAACATGCAAACAGTGCGTGGAGTACAACAGTGTCAGTGAAACATGAAGGATGTGGACATGGGATGTTGTCAGTTCCATTTGCAATACGGTTCACTTCAAAACCAGATGGAAGACAGTGGGAAAGTAAATAAACATGATATTTCTGTTTATTCTGATGATACGTAACGATAAAAATACAGCTTAT
This sequence comes from Notoglanidium macrostoma, assembly GCA_030068235.1. Taxonomy (NCBI): domain Eukaryota; kingdom Metazoa; phylum Chordata; class Actinopteri; order Siluriformes; family Auchenoglanididae; genus Notoglanidium; species Notoglanidium macrostoma. Next base: position 11,294,176 of record JAQQZR010000014.1, read on the forward strand.
GGACTTCAATCGAGATAGAGGGTAAAACACACTAAACGGGGTGAGTGGATTCAGGTTTCAGAGGCATCTCATGAAGCTCTTGTGCAATGAAACACTTTTTAAAAATGCGTGTATATGTACTGTGTTTGATGAGTGTGTTAAAAAATGTGCAGTGTTAACGGCTTTTGATATAACGATTGACTCCAAATACCGACATGGGTCACCCAGTGTAGTGATCTATTAAAATGGTGACGAAAGGAATTAATGGAGAAAAATGAAGGGTGTGAAGAGAAGACATGTATGTTCTTAGCAAAGATACGTCTGTATCATTTCATCTTCACTGCTACAGTAAAGAAGCTGCGGTACAAATTAATACAATTCATGTCATCATTATGAAACAAAAATAAATATGGTAACCTGACTCATGACCATAATTAGAGAGTAGATACACTCATAATAATATGTTAAAAAGCATAGTCGCCTTAGTTTCTGGCCTTTCAACCACTTACAAAAATGCTGACGTGGCCCTGGCTGAAATTCAGTTTGACATCACTGTGATGTAGCTAGAGATGGATCAGTCATGACTTACTGATGAGAGGAAATCTCGGGGGAGAAATGGGGAAATGTTTTCCTCTTTATATATTTCTTTGAGATATTGGCCTATAAATGTTCCAGCGCCATTCGGCGAATGAGTAAAATGTTTAAATATATCCATTTTGAATGTAATCTCTTTCTAAGTCACATGCTGTACATGGAGTGAGTCATTAGCTGGAGGGAACTGAGGAGTTTTAAGTAAGTAGCTGTTTCTGTTAAACGGAAAACATACATATATAGGATTACTGTAATATAATTCAGTTAACACTTTCCTCTATTGAGAGTCTACGGTCATGAATTACTTCTCCAACTCCACAGACTAAAGCATAGCCAATCATGAAGACAAATAATGACATAACAATACAACACATAATACAATTAATTCAACACATGTTTTAGATGTTACACAAAATCAGGTCAAATAGTAACAGTTAAACAACAACCAACAATGCTGATGTCTAGCTAGAAGGAAGATGATAATGATTTGACTGCACCTCAAGTCACACATTTCATAATGACAGAGTCTGTGAGGAGATTGCGGCATCTTTCTCTCTCTTATGAGTAATACATTATCTCCACACGACCGTTCCTTTTGTATCGGTCATAATGACAGGCTGCGCTTTATATACCATATGATGGGGAAAATAGAATGTAATTCTATAGCACAGTGTAGAGCTTGATGTAATGTAGCCAAACACTGCAATTTAAAGATTATTGCTAAATGTTATTTGCTCCAACCATGTCTGAAAATACATTTCGGAGTCCCCTGTAATGACACACGAGAGAGAAATGATAGACATTAAAATCTACTTTAATGTAGCTGCAGCGTCCAAAAAAAAAATGACGGAACAAATAATTTCACTTCGGTCAGGGTTGCAATCAGAGACATAATGGATGTTTTAATGTTGTTAAGGAGTGGGCAAAGTCAGGCCGCGTTCAAAAGGGGCTGTGGTTTATAATATAGACCCTCAGCGTAGTACCTTTTCCTGAGATAACTGAAAAGTTCAAATGGATGTGACATGCTTTTGAGTATTTTTTTCCTCCCCCTCCTTCCCTCCGAACTCTTTTAATAAACTGCTCCTTATCCTGTCACTCATGAGTTATCGCCAATAGTTGGCGGCGCGCTCCTCTTGCTTCTTGTGTTCCTTTTATAAATGCTCATATTGAGTTTTTCTCACCCTTGCTCTCTCCGGCTCCTCTCTTGACAGATGACAGACAAGAGACTGCATTGAACCTGTCTACCAACGGCATTAGCAGCATCAACATGTCAATAGAAATAAATGGAGTTGTCTACACAGGTAAATAGAGCGGCCGTTTGCTGATGTAATTGCGGGCAGGAAATTCAATAAGTTATAGCAGCACCCCCGTGCGTTTAGTCCTCCACACAATTTGATGTCTTTGCTATAAAATCTATCGTAATGAAGTGGCAAGTCCAATAGAGTTAAAAAAGTTAAATATCTAGAAATTGGCGTCCAGCTGCTGCCAGGTCGATGGGACTTATTGTCTTTCGTGCCTGAAAGGAAGAAGCCCCTGCTTAAGGTGGATACAGTGCTTGTGCCTGGCAAACAAGTGACTGTAATTACCTGGAGATGGCCCATTGGAGTGCACTCTATAAGTGCTGGGAAACTTTTGTCAGAAAGGACATCGAGTTAAAGTGGGTTTTTTCAATTGAAGCAAGAGACCACGGCTAAATGTGCTTTCTTTGTGAATCAATTACTGTTCCTCATCAAATGTCATGCTGTCCAACCCATTGTGGAAGTAATGGCTGTCAAAATTTATTAAATGATTTAAGGCTACGCCGATCTGATTTAAGATGTGACCATTTTTCTAAAGTTCAAAATTATACTTATGTGCAAGCTACAAAGACAGATATTTTTAAATAAAATAAAAATTTCAAAATTAAATATTTTTGTCAACACAGCTTCATGCATGCAATTTCATAATTCAGCTCATATGAAAAAGAGGCAAATGTTAAGCATGAGGTTAGGGATTATGGTTATTCCATTTTTTGCTGTTGGTGTTTTAATGACAGTTCAGATTAGTCAGCAACTTTACTTTGAAGTGTTTAGGGATATATGTGGCAAGTCTAATTAAATTGAGACTTAAATTGTAGGCAAGTCCGTTTTATAAAAATCTGGTCTATATTAGTGTTAAATTCATATTAACTTTACAAGTATTTAGGGGACTGTTTAATGGCCATTCAGACAGGTGAGAAATAAGAAAGTAAGAAACATTCACATGGCATCAATATTTACTTTACATTTATTTAATTACTTTGTATCTACCACTTTACTAGAAAAGAATTAACACTTTTATCATGCAACGAATATATATTTTTATTAAGCTTATATGTATTAACTTTAAATCTGACATTTGCGCTGAAGCTTACTTGAGACTTACATTAATTGGTGAACTACATTTATTACAATTAAAACGTTTTTTTTTTAAATAAAAAAACGGTTTTGGCAGTTGAGGTGAAGTTAAAGAGTATTTACTGATAATTTAATACATATTTGAGGTCAAATAAATGTTAGAAATACACCAAAAGTTGACAATGACATGTATAAATGTAAATCTATAAGTAAATGTCAGTTTTTAAATTGAATGAAATTAAATGAAAGCTACTTGATGCCGCTTTATCTCACTGCCTCCAGGGATCCTGTTTGCCCGTAAGCCGGCCACCTCTGTGATGCCAGCTAGCCAGCGAGCTCCTCTTCATGTCAGCTCTCAGGTAAAGAGCAGCAGCCCCAGTCTCATCAGCCACAGCAAGCCGTCTTCTTCCTCCTCTTCCACTTCCTCCACTTCCTCCTCACACGGACCAGCTGCCTCGCCTTAAGCCACCAAGCCCTACCAAACCCTGCTCCCTTTCCCCAAAAGACGCAAGGCAGGCTGCTAAAGTCTCCAGACTGTATGTTTTTTTTTAATCCTCTGATGGTGACTTCTCACTCTTTCTTTTCTACACATCCTCCTGCGATCCATGCAAAGTCAATCCCTAAACAGTACTTCCATGTGAAAGAGAATCAAACGTGACCGTGTCATCCTGGCAGCATGTATGGCGCATGTTTAAGTATACATACATACGGTGCAGGCTTTGAGGACTCATTTTTTTTGAGTAACACTTCTTTGGAAGGCTCACCAGAAAAAAGTGCCAAGAAGACAAGAAGCTGTAAGATAACAGGAAGGACGAGGGAGATGATGTTCAATGGAGAGAACGCTTGAACGAAGATTTAACTGCTGATAAAGATGAAAAAACACCTTGTCCTTCTTTATCATTCTTTTATCTCCCCATGTGAATCAGACTAGCTTTAATACCAAAATACCAAAGAGCATATGAATAACATTGTTATATTATGCACACGCATATTCTCCCAGTATCATCATGTTTAGATGATGCCTGCGCAGAAATAAAATATGCAATGGTAAGGATTATCAATCTAAAGTACAAACGAATATATCAGTGGTAGACAAAGCACATCCCGCTTAACAGGGGGCATCAAATAGTCAGGGAGATAAATGGACTTTCTGGATCATATTCAAGCTTTAACTTCTTTCTTTGGACTTAAAACAGAAAAATATTAGACATGAATGGACATGAATATTCCTTTGAATGCCACATAATCCATAAATATTGGGACAATCATAAAAGTCAGTTATATCTGAATCTGGTATTTAGTGATATTCTGTTACCTCAAGTTGACAAAGACTTTCACAGCTCCTCTCCCTCAGTTTAATACCAAGGTTCGTAAGTGTTCATTAAATGCAATTTTATAACATTAAAGATGGTCATTCTTGTCAAGATAAGTTTCTCATTAGTCATGTCATGTGTCGGGATTGTGTAGTTAGGAATTAAGTATGAAAAATGGCTGAGCACTTCAATGCAACTCCCTGATATGAGGAAAACATATACATGTGTGGTTAGTAGGTAAAAAAGCTCACCCCAAACAGTAGTTGATGAGACTATATCTTCTATTGTGAGTCTGATTTCTGATTTCTTTTCTTGTTACCCTTGCTTTTGCTCCATTTTTTTCTTTTTTTGTCTTTAAGGAGAATTTAAGGCTATTCTTTTTTTTTTTTTGTTATTCTTTTTCAGAAGTTTGTAAAGCATATAAGTTCAAATTCTATTTATTATTATAATAATTTTCATTTTTACTGTTTTTTCTTTTTAAATCCTGGGCTGCATCGTCGCAGCAGCTCCATGGTTCAATTTAAAAAAAAAAAAGAAAAAAACTATTTTAAATGCAGCCAGATACCTCACAATTGTACCTGTACATACGTGTAATAGATTATGAATTACAATGTATACCTCATTTTATTTCATTTCTATTTCTTGTGAAGCCACTTGAAAATCAAAGCGTTTGTTTCAACAGATCACTGGATTTTTTTTTTTTTCCTATTTTGTATTATTATTATACCAAAGAAGGGAATTATATTAATATGCATCTACCTCATTTGTTGTAGACTGTGCCAACAAACATGACCACAATCACCCGTTTTTTCAGTGTAACATTTAAGGTTGTACATCAAACATGATACATATAGAGAGATAGGTCTGGGCTTCGACACACTGTAATTTGCATTGCTTGTTAAATTTTGTCTGTGGCATTTTCATGTGTGGAAAAGATGCCAGAAGGATTTTATTATACGTACACAGTCTATTCTGAGCTATTTAACAGTGACGGGTTTGTAAATGGTATGAATGATCTGAATCATAGGCGTACCACAAATGGTTTTATTCTGCGTCAGATGCTGTTGGTACAGCTTCATAAGAAAAGCTACAACCGATAACAACCAGGTGATTTGGATTTTAAGCGTCCGTGTATGCACAGTGGTTTTGGCAGCGTTCTTATCATTGTTAAATTCCAGTGTTTACTTGAATCACTGTTTGCATACACAACATTATGATGGCTTTAAAGATGACCAAAGGTGTGGTTTCCAAATGCAGGTGGCATGATTGATCACATGACACGAAGTTAAAATGATTCACTTGAGCCATGTTGTATGCAATCTTAAGAAGGTCAAGGTTAAGCCTAAATGTAAGGACATCAACGGCTGTCTGATGACGTCCTTTTATATGAATTGGCCTTGATCTTTCCTTGATAATTCCAACACACTTTGCATTAGATTTGGTTGGCTTTTGCATTAGCTAGGTTTTATACACTTGCAAATGGCTGCAGTAATCCTGGCCCCACATAAACCCAACAAACCCAAAAAGCTTGGGTTTTTTTTGGGGGGGGGTTAAAGACTTTTGGGACTTTTGGGATCAGTATACCTAAAAGTGCTCTATAAACATTTACATTTGACTAAAGATTGACGCTCTCAATTACATCATCTGTGACTAATTACAATTTTTACCACATCAGTTTTGCCACCTTTAATTCAATACACATTTTCCTGTGAAAATTGCTCAGAAAATACTTTGAGTAAACATGATTTTATATTCGGTTAATGATAACCGTAAGAATGTAAAATGTGTACTGAATTTAACACAACATCACATTCGATCATGACCATTATTTTTAAAATCATTGTATAGAAACAAAAACTGAAGGGACTATGTGGAACAGTGAATGAGGGCACAGTCGACACACAGCTGTCACAATGTGATGTGTTCAAACAGACGTTCTCTTATTTTATTCCTCAGCAATGGCACAGTTTTAAATCTTTTCACATAGCTGCCACTTCACATCTCATCTCTAGACTGTCTGTGCAGCTCTGGAGTATTTGTCGACTGTGAAATGAGAACATGAGTCCGTGTGATTCTTGTAAAACCAAAGCTTTTTTTAAAGAAACTGTTCACCATCAGAAAGCTTGTTAACAAAGATTAAATCATTTTGTTGAATGTTAAAAAGGAAAAAAAAAAAGGATTCACTCATGTGCTTACAGAACTATGTTTACTTTGTTAAATATGTACACAATGCTATGATGGTAGATTTTAGATTCATTTTCGCTGTGTATGAAGCTTCAAACATTTTTATTACTCTTTTTATTTTATTTGGATAATCCAGTGCATTATGGGAAAGCTGGATTGTGGTGCTCAGGGGTTAAAAAAAAGTACAAAAAAAAAAAAAAAACAAGTGAAAGATTTTGTTTGTTTGTTTTGCCATTAACTTGTAGCATAATTAGAAATAAAGTACTACTTTCAACTTTATCAAGCAACTGTGTGTTATAGTCATTACTTGATAATAAAAGAATACAAATATAATAAAATGATTTAAAAAACAAAACAGCCCTCTTTTGAAATATAAGTGAACTGTTAGACTCTTCTTAAAACATACAGTTATTACAGTGTGAATAATAATTAGGAATAAAAGGTAATCAGGAACAGGAACTTGAGCATTTAGCTAAAGCAAAAATAATAAGATAATATAATCAGTTCCACTTATACAGGAGGTCTAATTTCATTGAGTACAGCTGGCTTTGCCAGTATTAGCAATTTAATCATGTAGGGAATAAAACACTTCAGAACATGGCTGTTATAGGAAATGTAATGTGTTACTTCACCATTGACTTTTCTTTAGTAGCATCCTGAAGTATTTTATTCCACTTACAGAAATTTGCCAAAATTAAAACATTGTAAAGCCTCTACGTAAAGTATGCGAAGCATCCGCAAAACAAGTTCATTCCTGTTATCATTTATATTACAACAGCTATAAACAGCGGTTCTCTCATCAGCCTAATGTTTTTCTCTCTTGAAGTGGATAAGAAACAAAATGCAGCTTGTCATGTTACCAAGAAAGTGGAAAACTCACCATACACCCTGGACAGGTCACAAATCTATTGCAGGGCTAACACAGAGACGAGCAACCATTCACACTCACATTCACACCTATGGGCAATTTAGAGTAGTTAGTTGACCTAACCTGCATGTCTTTGGACTGTTGGAAGAAACCAGAACACCCAGAGGAAACCTACACAGGCACAGAGAGAACATGCAAAGTCCACACAGAACAGGTGGCCAGCAGGTTCGAACCCAGGACCCAGAACCTTCTTGCTGGGAGGCGACAGTGCTAAACACTGCCATTGTATGTCAGTGCATGTGAGAAAGCACATGCCACTGTATGTTGTTATTATAGAAACCACATTAGAACTGCAACAAAATGCATCTCTGATTTGCATTGCAGTCCAATTACAGTCCAGCACCTTCTGATCAATCAGAATCAAGCATTTAACAGCACTTTGATATAAATGTCAATTAATCACATGCAACTATAATTCATGGCACCTGATAATGCCAGATAATCAATCCCATTTACATTATTCCTTTCCTTACACCAAAACCAATGGCTGTAATAATTTTTTTGTAGACAATATTCAAAGTTTTAAAAGTATAGCAGATTGAAATAGAGGTATGAAAGTCACTCCAGTGTTTCTATCATGTGACCATAATGTGAAAATCTCTGCTCAAAATATCAACAGGTCTAGTGTTATTAGAATGTCTTTTTTTACTTTCGAATAAAAACAGCCTTGACTACACAGCACAACTATTTGCACTTTTTCATTCATTTATTCATTCATTCTTCTTCAGCCACAGCTTTACCTTAGTCAGGGTTACAGTTATTTTTCACTCTTAGGCACAAAGAATTAGCCAAGCTAACTACATGTTTAGCTGCCTACTTTAGCCATTAGCTAGCATGCTACCAACCCTGGTTCCTGTTTACAAAATAATGATATCTAGCTATCAGACTTGCTGCTATTTTATACACAAACCTGACCTAGTTTGCTTGTTAGGAGGTATACTAATAACACTGTGTAATACCTAGCCTAACATTTATTTGTTAGCAAACCTGGCTAGCTTCTAAATAGCTTCTGCTGGAGAGGAACATTAGCAAAACTAAGCAGCTAAACACAGCACTGTGAAAATTACTTAGCTTAGCTAATGTTGCTCAACCCACAACTGTTTGGATTTTTTCTTTTTTGTGATATTTAAAACCTTTAAAAACTGTGGTGTTTTTAAAGACTGGAACTTAAAGAAGGTTTAAATTATACATATTTCTTATTTAACCCACATGCAAACAGCCTCATTTGTTTATTAAGCTTAATTTTAAAAATTAAATACTGTATTTTATCTCATTACTTCCAAAATCACAATCTGATCATCTGGAAATGGCAAATGGTCAAAACATAAGCATATGTGTTGAGTATTAAGGCAGGAAAATCAGCAATTACTACTGAAAAGGGAAAAGCAAAGGAGGGAAAGAGATTTCTTGTCAGGACAAAGGTCAAAATACTACTCTGCAAACACTGGTAATTAAACTAATGATGCCAGGCGTGTGTGCAGCATTAAGCAGCTAAAATGGAGTAAAGATTGGTTAATTAAGGGTTGAGAACCTGATGTAATTAGGAGCTAGGCCAAGATTAGTGGCTGTCAATGATTTTGCCTGAGTTTTGCAGGTAATAGAGTTATCATGGGGGAAGATGGGTGGAAGAGGAGGGCTCAAGCAGTGTTACATTACGTTTCGGAATAAACAAAAACAAATTAGCAGCGTCGGCCCGATAATGGGTTATCTTGTCAGACCCTGACAGAAATCCATGCCCTATAACACAGTGTTAATTTTATGCACCACTGACGAGCACCGTCAGAATCAATATAGCTACTATAAAGTAAGGAGGCCATCAATCCATGTTGAGGACAGGCAGAGGAGGAGATTTTTCTTGCTTTGGTGCTGTGTTTGTAGAGTTTACAATTAGCACATTATCTTCTGGAAGAGAGTTTACTCCTAACTAAAGCACTATTTCACAATGATGGCAGTGATATCAATCTCTGTTCTGGCTGGCCATGAGAAAAAAGTTTATAGTGTATAAATTGTCATGAATGTGTTTTATGAGTTAAATAAATAAATAAGTATACAAACAAACAAAAAAATAAATAAATGCTTTATTAATAACATATATATATATATGTGTATATATATTTTATATATATATAAATGTGTGTGTGTGTGCGTGTATAAACTCAGGTCCTCTACCTGAGTTTATGCATACATACACATATATAATCATTTTATATATAATACAATCATTTATTTATCTATTTGCTTGTTTGTTTGCTTATTTATTTATTTGTTTGTTTGTTCATTTGTTTGTTTGTTTGTTTGTTTATGAACCTGATCATTCTGTGCCTAGGACAGTAGCAGTTTTGTGTTGGGCTCATTTTGATGTGAAAATGTATAATAAGAGAATCTTTTGGTTTGTGGGTGAAAGAACTATCCAGGGAAGCTGCATCTTTTAATATTGCCTGTTAGTTGGGCTGCTTTTGTTGCAGAACTGGAAACCCTAGTCACATACATCAGGAACACATTCATCAATGTCAATACATCACCAGAAATTCAGCTGTGACTCCTGACCTATGTACATCTGGCCCTCAGTTCTTAAAAATAATGAGACAAGGTGATTTGATTGACTAAGCACTAACCTCTTGATAATGTATTAGTTGTAACCCTATACCCATTTTTACAAAATCAGCACCCTTTGGCAAGTTACCGTCTTTTCCGATGGTCATGAAAATGCCAAGACTATATTACGCTGCAACCTTAATACTTTATTTTTCTGATTGCATCTTGATCATAAAACACCAATAACCCATCAACTAGATGTCAACTATTCAAAGACAAGAGGCAAGTGAGACCATCAGTATTCATTTGTAGCTTTGTGTATAAGATCTGATAGCTAAGTGACCTCAGTTTGTGGCTCACTACATCCATCATGCATCCCAAATAGACTTCTACTGCATTAAAGTGGTCATGTGACCACAGGGTCAGATTACTCATGCTGGGGTCATTTTAGAGCTTCTAATCCTAACGCACATTTACAAGTAAACTGTGGATTTGTTAAATACAATATTATAACATAACTACATAGAATTAATAATACAACTGTATTTATTTTTATATGTATTATATTATTCCATGTATATTCTGAAATGAACAATGGTTTTATATATCATTTATATATAATAATTTATATATTAATGATAGTTTATATATATGGATTTATATATGGTTTTATATATATATATATATATATATATACACCAAATATGGGGTGGGCAAAGGTAGGCTTACACAGAGTTTATTCTTGTTTTATTGTTTGTTTATTTATTTATTAATATATTGTTTATTTATATTATTTCTCTTATTATTGTTGTTGTTGTTGTTGTTGTTGTTGTTGTTGTACACAAACACAAATATCCTTATCTCCTCTCCCTGTTTTCTTATAGCCATCGATTAGACGATGAACTTTCACCCCAGGAGTAAAATTCTACACCAAAATCACCTCATAGCTGTCAGGGGTGATTAGCTCAGCTGATCTGAAAAGACTGGATCATGTTCTGTCAATACCAATTACCAACTTCAGCATATATCTGTGCTGCAATAAACCATCCATAGCAATTAATTGGCCTCTCAGTTCATTATGGATGCAACATATAGCAGTCAACATTGTTTTGTTTACCTGGACCTTCTGTGATTAAGATCGAGGCAGTATTAGGTGCTAGAAAATAATGGTAGTGAAATATGAGTATCACATTAATAAAATCCCTTATGAGTTATTAGTATTTATGTATCAAAGAAAGGCAAGAAAATCACAGAAAGAATACCACAATTTTGTTGCATATTCTGTTTTGTGCTGTACACTTAACAGGTTCTATGATACTACATCAAGTGTTTCCCTATCAGAAAGGGCTCAGAGTAGAGGAATGGTTGGAAGCTAAGAACACTTAATTAACACTAAAACAAATGCCATTTTTTCAATATCTATCATAAACAGTGTAGTATTGCTTTAGTCAACATATGTATTATATTTAGTTCATTTCTCTTGCATCCTATACTTTGTTTGCATGTATTTTTCTATGTAATGAAATAAATAAAAAATTCAATTCAATTAAAAAAAAACTTTCCTAAGAAAAAGGAGAAGTAAGCCAGCCTGGATCAAGTCGCTTGCATATTGGCCCAGCCTTGGGCTCAAGAGTGGTCAGATGAAGTCACCATTGAGATTTATTGCGATGGCAAAAGGAAGCAGCACTTCAAAGGCAACATGAGAGCACAATTCATCATGCTCCATACACTAAATTCTTTACTTTACTACATTTGCCTTTTAAAGGGTATATAATATATATATATATATTATATACCCTT